>ML677445.1:1556801-1715798 GCA_007922305.1 Dermatemys mawii | reverse complement strand
AGGGGACTCCGGGGCTGCAGGCGCCGGTGTCCCCTGCCCCCGGCAGATGGGTTGGCAGCAGCTTCCACAGAGAACTCTGGGGCTGCAGTCTGCAGCCTTAGATTTCTCTGTCCCTGGCAGGCGCGGGGCCGCAATCTCTCTCCCCTGCTGGGCAGCCAGGAGAGAAGTGCAGCCCCCCTGCCTGCCAGGGAGTGGGGCCCCGCTATAACGCGACCCCGCATTTAGCGCAATGGGATTTTATGGATCCCATCTGTCGCGTTATAGCGGGACTCCACTGTATATGCCAAAATCACACAGAACATGGAGCACACAGCAAGCAGAAATAACAATGGGAATATTGATCTAACCTAGTCAGCAAACAGCATCAGCGAGCTTTTAAATGTCCAAATGCACATTCTACCCTTGCTCAGCCTATAGTTGAACTGCTCCTTATTACTGTCCAGGCTGTCTGTGTACAGCTCCATGAACTATGGGAGCAAGAGGTAGGCTGGGTCCCCATGGATAACTATTGGCATTTCAACATCCCAAACTGTAACTTTCTGGTCTGGGAAGCAAATCCATTACTGCAGCTGTTCAAACAGATGCGAGCATCACACACCTTTTCCAGCCATCCCACGTTGATGTCAGTGAAACATCCTTGTGATCCATCAGTGCTTGCTGAACCACGGAGAAGTATCCTTTGTGGTTTATTTACTGGTTGGCAAGGTGGTCCAGTACCAAGATAGGGATACGCATTCCGTCTTTTGCCCCACCACAGCTGGGGAACCCCATTGCAGCAAAACCATCCACAATGACCTTGCAAATTTCCCAGAGTCACTACCCTTGCTAGCAGGTGGTCACTGATGGCCTTATCTACTTGAATTACAGCAGCCCCACAGTAGATCTGCCCACTCCAAATTGATTTCTGACTGATCAGTAACTGTCAGGCTTTGCAAGTTTCCACATGGCTATCACCACTCGCTTCTCAACTGCCAGGGCAGGTCTCATCTTGGTATTCCTGCACTTTGGGACGGCGGAAAGCAACTCACAAAATTCCATAAAAGTGGCCTTAAGCATGTGAAAGTTTTGCAGCCACTGGGTATCATCCCATACCCGCAACACTATGCGGTGCCACCAGTCTGTGCTTGTTTGCTGGGCCCAGAATCGGCATGCCACTGTATCAATCTGCTGCCATGATGTCCCAATTGCCACCATTCCATGCTTTCAGGAATGTCTGTGTCCATGCCCTCCTCACAATTGTCCTCAAGCTGGCATCTCCTAGCCAGGTTCTGCACATATTGCAGGATAACGTGTGAGGTGTTTACAATGCTCATAACAGCAGTGGAGAGCCAAGCAGGCTCCATGCTTGCCATGCTATGGCGTCTGCACGTCTAACCCATGAAAAAGGCATGAAACAATTGTTTGCCATTGCTTTCAAGGAGGAAGGGAAAGGAGAAAGGGGGGGGGAGATGGACGACATGTACCCAAAACCACCCACTACAATGTTTTTGCCCCATCAGGCACTGGGAGCTTAACCCAAAATTACAATGAGCAACAGGGACTGTGCGATAGCTACCCACAGTGCACCACTCTGAAAGTCGATGCTAGCCACGGTATTGAGGATGCACTCTGCTGACCTACTACAATTAGTGGGGACATAGACAATTGCTTTCTAGAGATCAACTCCTATAAAATGAACCTTAATTTCGTAGTGCAGACAAACCCTTAGCAAGTAACTCTTTCTGCGATTCCTTACCATTGACACATAGTCTCTTGGAAAACTGGATCAGAGTCCATTCACTTTCTTTATAGATTTCCCGAGAACTGGCATGACACGCTCAAAGACACCCACCTCAGATCAAGAGTGGGCAACAATTTTCTGCCCCAGTCAGATCTTCGGTGCAGTTTTCAATGGCAGCCCTGAACAAAAAGCACACTATTGTGTGCTCTTCCTCAGAGCGCAGCAGTGGCAAACTCCTAGCTAAATTGTGCACTACTTCACCAAAAGGGGGACGTACAACCTCAATAGCTCTGGCAGAGAATTCCTCAGCTTCCTCCCTTAGCATCACTTGAGTCTACATCCTCTTTCGCTCAGGTTTAATCTGGATCTGAGGATGAAAAGGACACAGAGCAAAGCATCAGCAGCATGCTAATGAGAATACAACCAGCAATATCCCACTGCTTTTTCAGTAGCCTCATGTTAAATTGATGATGAGGAATGAGATGGAACTCTGCAGAACCCAACACAGGACATTCCTTGGGAAGGCCCAGAAATTGCCCATCAGTATTCTCTGAAAAATAAAAAAATTTCTTCCAGCCCACTCTAAAGCAAATCATGATCAGAGATAGGTTTTCAGATTATTTCAAAAAGGTAATTTTACAACAGTAACCACATAAAAACTGTATAATGAAACATGGAGCTTCATGCTTAGTAAATAATATGAATACAACTATTACATTACATTTCAATTTATCCTTAAGAAGGGAAAGCACAAAGTCTGTGTTGGCAAATTCATTCATCAATAACATCAGTAAATATTTTCTCTCAAAGACTTTATAGTTTTGCCTTCTAAAAAAATGCTCCGCAAAGCTATGGCTAAAAATAACATTCTCCTTTTGTGCCTGCCTCCAGTGGTGGTGGAACATAGAAAAAGAGATAAAGAGGTGCTTTGGAGAATTAAGAGAGACTAGTAGCTATATGCTCTCATAATAATTATTAGTTAATATCTCAACTGCTAGTAAAAGGTTTTCCTTCTATAAATCAGGCTGATCTTTAGATTACCTCCCATATATTCATACTGTGTAACTTTAGTTTGCACTCTAAGCCATATTTAAAAATTCCTTGTCCTTCAAATAAAGGCCAAAATATCATGCATCATTTAATCCAGTACTGTAATTCCAAAGGGTAGAATTTAAAGAATATTCCATCTAAATCTGATGGAAGTTAGCCACAGATATTATTCAAAAATACCATTATCAAATGAAAGACTTACCAAAAAAAAGGACTTCCTCTTTTCCTATTCAAGATGCCACAGCAGTGTAATCCTTATTGCTGGCAATTACTGCCATCAGCCCTAGAGATTAACCCAAAGCAATCACAACATCAGTATCACAGAGTGAGCTGATGTAACAGAACCTCAGCAAATTCCTGGTAGAAGGAAGCCTTTTAACATTTCCAGTCTACGGGATGAAAAGACACTCCAGAGACTTTGCTTTTACTGGAAAACAAACCAATTCCATTTATGTGCAGCCGTTAGACAACTGTTCTAGTATTCTTCATATAAACCAGGCACCAGCAAGGGTTGGAGCCCCAGGGTGCCAAGTTCCATAATATTAAACAAAAAATAAAGTCAACTGGGGAAAAGAAAAATCAATCCTATTAAGAGCTTTAAGTCCCTGCCCTTTGTAGAGAGCACTGCACAGCAGCACCTCCAGACAGGCATTGTGTCTCAGACTTTGAAAGTATGTAGTATGGAAACAATGGCAATCCCCCTCTTCCTCATTTTGGAAGGCAATTGCCATGGGCAGCCCTAGCCCTGCATAGTCCTTGTGCTCAGAGTCTGTTTGGCCCCCCTCCTCAAGGCACAGGATGGAGGAAGACTTCTCTTATCCTTCTGCTCACCTGCTACATGCTGTGCACAGTCTTGTGCAGTTCCTTCACGTGATTAACTTAACTAGGCTTAAGACTCACGCAGGCTAGAATTGCAAGTGGGTAAACTCATGGCATTGTTGCCCCTCAGCCAAGCCCTAGGAGATGCTTGGGTCTTGCAGGTTGGCTTCCTATTGAAGGAGGATTCAGTGACATACAAACAGAGTGTTTGTTGTGCAACTTTTTTTATTTCACATTGTATGGGCCAGTCCTGAAACAGAGGTGCTCAGATCAGTTCAAATACATTCTCCCTTTCAGTATTCTCAGCCCAGACACGAAAGCTGGATTCCCAGGGAACCACACTGACTCTATAGAGTTAGAGGTAGAGCAAACTCCCTTGCTGTTTGCCACAGCTCCCACAAAAAGATTCTGAATCACAAAGCCCCAAAGTAGCGTTTCTTCAAAGAGAGCTCACATGCTAAGAAAAGCAACTTGTAAACATATATAAGCATATAAAAAACAGTACCATCTAGTGATTCCCACCATAAAAATACAAAGTCTTCATAGCACATCTTGATCTTTCTGCCCATCTTACCTTTGGAAACTAAATATTTCTGTTTAGTAACAAGTTGTGAGTAGAATCATTGTAATAGTGTTTATAGTTCATGCATACTATGTTTAAAGTTAGTTGGGCATTCACATTAGGGGAGAAGCTTTGAAATGTAGCATATTTAATGGAATATATCATACTTACCTTCCATTATTAAGCTACATAGTAATTATTGAAGAGCACTGGGAGTTAATTTTCCCATTTCCTGCAGAATCAAGTAGAAAAAGATTCTAGTCCATAGTACTACATTTGTGACATCAGAAAGTCTAATGTCAAACATAGCATTATAATATTGCAGGAGAAAGCAGAAATAAAACAATGGTGCTAACATCGATTACACTTGTCTGTTAGTGGCAGCTACAAGAAAATGTCCCCGCTGGTATCCCAACACAGTGACTAGTGTTTTGTTAGGAAATTAGACAAAGAATTGTGTCCTTACCCAAGCACAAGTGCAGCAAACATGAGACAACAGAGGCAGAAAGTCCACAAAATGTCTTATGTGTACAAATACTTTGCACCTGTTGTGAAAGAATCTTTAAATAATAAGTCATAATTCATATGACTATGGAAGAAACATGTAAACATCCAAATGTAAGATGGGCAGAAAGATCAAGATGTGCTATGAAGACTTTGTATTTTTATGGTGGGAATCACTAGATGGTACTTTTTTTTATATGCTTATATATGTTTACAAGTTGCTTTTCTTAGCACGTGAGCTCTCTTTGAAGAAACGCTACTTTGGGGCTTTGTGATTCAGAATCTTTTTGTGGGAGCTGTGGCAAACAGCAAGGGAGTTTGCTCTACCTCTAACTCTATAGAGTCAGTGTGGTTCCCTGGGAATCCAGCTTTCCTGTCTAGGCTGAGAATACTAAAAGGGAGAATGTGTTTGAACTGATCTGAGCACCTCTTTAAATAATAAGTCCTAATCCATATGACTATGGAAGAAAAGTAACAGGTGAGAATTTTAGTCCACTTGAAGCAATTCCAAGATTTCTACCCTACAACTGTAAATTATGCAGAGGTCTGAGTTTCAGAAAGTGGGGTGTGTGTGTGTGTGTGTGTGTGTGTCTCAAATACATACATACATACATACATAGGAATTTCTTGAGCAGATGGTGTAGTTTCTTTTGGTAGTCCTCAGTGGGATTGGAGGATAGTGGCCTTTAGAATGTGGTGTTGGAGAGTTGTCTGTTCATTATAACTACAGCACCTCCTCTCTCAGTCCCTTTTTATGTTGAAAAAGGGAGATCAGCTGGGGTGTTCAGCTAGTTTACTAGAAACTTCTGGAAGGGCAACTTAGGTGCAATTGTGCACCTAAATTGCCTGCACTGTTTTGGCAGCTGTGCTTGAAAAAATCATCGTATCAATACACATAAGTCAATTTCACAGTTGGGTTACTTGTCATTTGCATGTGCAAATACACAGCAAAACTTCAAAAGGGTTTAAGCTATTTAAGAACCTCTTATCTTTCAATGAATCTTAGTTCTCAAGTCATTTAGGCCTTTTTAATTTTTTTTTAAAATTGATGTACTTTAAAGTAGGGCTGTTAGGTGATTAGAAAAAAATTGTGATCAATCGTGCTGTCACACAATAATAAAATACCATTTAAATATTTTGGATGTTTTTCTACCTTTTCACATATATCAGTTACCACACCACAAAATGTACAGTGCTCATTTATTTTTATTACCAATATTTGCACTGCAAAAAAAAAATAGTTCACTTAATACAAGTACTGTAGGCAATTTCTGTCACAAAAGTTGAACTTACACATGTAGTATTATGAACAAAAACAATGTAAAACTTTAGAGCCTAGAAGTCCAATCAGTCCTACTTCTTGTTCAGTCAGCCACTCAGACAGACAAGTTTGTTTACATTTGCGGAAGATAATGCTGCCTGCTTCTTGTTTACAATGTCACCTAAAAGTGAAAACAGGTATTTGCATGGCACTGTTTTAGTTGGCATCGTAAGATATTTACATGCCAGATGCACTAAAGATTGGTATGTCCCTTCATGCTTCAGCTACCATTCCAGAGGACGTGCATCCATGCTGATGATGGGTTCTGTTCAATAATGATTGAAAGCATTGTGGACCGAGGCACTTGCATTTTCAACATCTGAGTCAGATGCCACCAACAGAAAGTGGATTTTCTTTTTTGGTGGGTTGAGTGCTGTAGCTATCTTTAGAAATTTCACACTGGTATCTTCTTTGCATTTTGTCAAATTCACAGTTAAAGTGTTCTTAAAATGAACATGTTGTGGGTCATCATCCAAGACCGCTACAACATGAAATATACGGAACAATGCAGGTAAAACAGAGCAGGAGGCATACAATTCTTCCCTAAAGAGTTCAGTCACAAATTTAATTAACACATTATTTTTTAAATGAGTGTCATCAGCATGGAAACACATCTTGTAGAACAATGGCCAAAGCATGATGAGGCATATGAATCTGTAGTGCATCTGGCACGTAAATATCTTGGGAAGCCAGCTGTAACAGTGCCATGCGAACACCTGTTCTCACTTTCAGGTAACACTGTTATTAAGAAGTGGGCAACATTATCTCCCATAAATGTAAACAAACTTTATTTTTTTTAGCAACTGAACAAAAAGCAGGACTGAGTGGACTTGTACGTGCTAAAGTTTTGTGTTGTTTGGTTTTGAGTGCAGTTATGTAACAAAAATATCTACACTTTTAAGTTGCAGTTCCATGATAAAGAGATTGCACTACAGTACTTGTATGAGGTGAATTGAAAAATACTCTTATTTTTGCAGTGCAAATATTTGTAGTCAAAAATAGAAAGTGAGCACGGTACACTTTGTATTCTGTGTTGTAATTGAAATCTTTTGATTTTGTACTTAAAAATATAGAAAAACACCCCAAAATATTTAATAAATTTTGGTTTGTATTCTATTGTTTAACAGTGCAATCAATTTTTTAAATTGCAATTAATTTGAGTTATTTGTGCAAATTAACTGTGATTAATTGACAGCCCCTACTTTAAAGCACAACAAAGGGACACAGTTGTGTTCATTGTGAATGTAAACTTCATCAGAGGTCCTTAACATCCTAAATATCTGGCAAAATACTGTGCTTTCTCAATCATAAACAACCTGTGCAAAACCATGAGATGTACTAACTTTCCAGTAGCCAGATGGCAGTCTAATTTGCATATGTAAATTTCATAAACTGTATACAGTGTGTGTTTGTTTTTTGAAAGTCTTTTACATACACTGTATCCAGCACTTTAAAAAGAACACAGCAAAATAAAACTTGGAGGGCTCTGGGGAAAGGAATATAGACGAGAAAGCTCTTCAAAACTGACTTTATCTGTGAGGTGGTCACATGCATTATGAAATGCAGGTTGGAGTCTGCTAGTGATGTCAATCTCTGATGTGTTCCTATTTATAAGGCAAACAGGTTGCACACAGACAAGTGCTTCCAATGAGTGCATACAAATCTAGTTATTTGTCTTAGGTATTTTTGCAGCACCCAGCAACACAGCATCTAATAACCTTCTTACACAACTCCAGACAGGTGTCATTTGGCAGGTATTTGCAAAAATGCAATGTTTCTTTCATGAAACTTAGATCAGAGCTTTGTCTCAATCAATAGCCAAACGTTTGCCTCATATCTGGGATTAGCTGAAAAGGAGATAATAAATAACTGATTTTAGAAAAGTCTGCATCAGTTGAATCCCAAAATTTCCTGATCCACTTAAAAATAGAAATAAGACAAAAAACCTACCTCTGTACAAACATATTATGCAACATACCTCACTAGCTGTGCCATAACTTAATTTATATGCTGCTTTCTACTTTCCTCCTGCTCCCTCGGTCAAACACATATCTTACATGCCTGTGCTTGTAGACCATGATTCAGCTAAAAGTGGAGAGGTTCAGACACATACCAGTTATTTGCCTACCTTTATCTACAACTAAAGAACTGAAGCACAATAGATTTCCACTTTTCCAAGTCATCTGTGAAATGTAGCATCCCTCCACTAATATGTGCTAACGACCATAATTGTTCAAGAAAAAAAAACCATGGCATCAATAAGATCTCTGTTGTATATCACTTCCCAGTCTTATGCTAATAAAATATTTTTGGCACTTCCCGTGCCCCATTTGCCATTTATTAAGACACTAAGATTTCCAAGGCAAGAACCTAGAGTTCTTAGTCATCTATGAAGTGCCAACTACCCTTTGGGTGGTATGTAAATACGTAAAATTAAAATAATAATAATGCAATCTCAATAGATCCCAAATGCTAGCTGGAAAAAACTGCACGCATTAGCTTCATTTCACTCATATTTAATAGGCTGCTGTTTATTTCCACATGACTGACACAGTTTACATGTCACTGTAAAATCCACAAGCCAGGAACACAATGTAGATCTGTGATGCTCTGTAGGGGCTTTGAATCTGTGCACAAAATCAAGAGATCTCATTCACCTATATGTAAATTTTCTGCATCTTGGATTAACATAATAAAGTTTAAGTGGCTCCAGGGGTCTAAGGCTGCCTTTCCTGCATAAGGATTGTAGAAGGGCAATGTTTATAGGCAAGAATAGTAGCCATGGATGAGACTGTGTTGCATTCCTGAGATCTGCATCTGAGTTGGAGGTGCCCTGTGTAATCCTACAACTCCTGTTCAATTCCCTGTATGAAGCCTACTTACTCATAGTGAGTAAGGAAAGCTGAATTCACTATGGATGAATCACTCAACAGAAAAAGAAATCAAATGACTTTATTCATGTAAAATTCACAATAACAACTTCAGAACAGGGCTGTAAAAGATTAATTGTGATGGAATTTACCTACGTAATGTCAAATATTTAGCAGTATGCGTAATTCAACAGCCATCATTGTGCTCGGCTCTATTTTCAAATAACTCATCTCTAGAGCTGACATAGCTGCATAAGCTACCAAAAAAAGGTCAATAGTAGAAATGTTCTAGTTATGTTTACAACTTTCTGTGTACAGCTGTAATAAAATAGCACCTTATCCGATAGTGGCTGGTGCGAGCAACAGCTAGAAGCACCCAAACAAGATAATCAAGTTAGGTAGACAGACAGGGCCAGATCCTAATCCTCCACTGAGGCTGATTTGGGCAAAGCTGCCTTAAACCCATTTAACTGGCTGCATAACCAACTCCCCACTCTAGGGGAGAATCCTTGGGAAGTTCAGAATCAGTATAGGGAGCATATTGGAGAAGGACTAGAGGTGAAAGGAGTACAGTGGAGTATTGCAACAGTCTGGCTGGGATTGTTCTAAAACAGCATCTCTCAAAGATTTATAACCTGATGCCTCTTGCAGCCTGGGGGTGTGTCTGTCGAAATGCCGCCGACTGCGAAGCTTCTGCTTTCGGCAGCATTTCAGTGGGACACAGATAGATCTTCCCATTTTGGCAGTGTCCTGGCCCAATCCCGCGGTGGCCGGGGCATGTCCGCTGAAATGCCACAGAAAGTTCGGCAGTCTCCCAGGCAGGATCGGCGGTGGCGCCAGGGTCTTACGCACCCCCAGGGGCAGTCTCGTGCACCCCACTTTGAAGACCACTGTTCTCAAGCATACTAGTGTGTCGGCCGTGTGGAAAGAAACATGAGACAATTCATAACTGTAAGAGCCCTTCTGAGATCTTTTGAAGTCTTCACCTCAAAAAAATAATTTAGAAATTCAACAGCTAAAAGCATTCTAAAATTTTAAATGCACAAGCAAGTTATGAAGTCATCAAATCATGATATAAAGACTTCAAGTTACAGAGAATCCACCATTTACACTAATTTAAACCTGCAAGTGACCATGCCTCGGACTACAGAGGAAGAGGGAAAAAACCCGGGCGCTCTGCTAATCTGACCCAGGGGAGAATTCCTTCCTGATCCCAAATGCGGCAGTCAGTTGGATGTGGAGCACTTTGGCAAGACCCACTAGCCACACACCTGGGAAAGAATCCTCTGTAGTAACTCAGAGCCCTCCCCATCTAGCGTCCCATCACCGGTCTTTGGAGGGATATATGCTACTAGCAGTCATAGATCAGCTACATGCCACTGGAATCAGTCACATCACACCATCCCCTCCATAAACATATCAAGCTCAGTTGTGAAGCCAGTTACATTTGCCACCCCCACCGCTCCCCTTTGAATGCTGTTCCAGAACATCACTCCTCTGATGGTTAGAAACCTTTACTTATTTCAAGCCTAAACTTGTGATGGACAATTTATATCTACAGGTTCTTGTGTCCACACTGGCACTTAACATAAATAACTGCTCTCCGTGCCTAGTATTTATCCTCGATATATTTACAGAAAGCAATCACATCTTCCCCTCAGCCTTCTTTTGGTTATGCTAAACTATCGAAGCTCTTTGAGTCACCTCTCATAAAACAGGTTTTCCATTCCTCTGGTCATCCTCACAGCCCTTCTCTGCTTCTATTCCAGTTTCAATACATCTTAAATGTGAGACACCAGAACGGCACACAGTATTCCAGATGAGGTCTCACCAGTGCCTTGTATAACAGTATTAACGCTTCCCACCTCTACTGGAAATACCTCACCTGCTGCATCCTAGGATTGCAATTCAGTCTTTTTCACAGCTGCACCACATTGGCAGCTGAGTCTGCGATCAATTAGTCTGCTGTGATCAACTAATGCCTCTGGGTCTTTTTCCTCCTCTCTCACTTCCAATAGACACATTCCAAGCTTATAGCAAAAATTCTTGTTATGAGTCCTTAAATGCATGACCTTCCACTATTAAATTAAATTTCATCTAATTTTTATTACTCCAGTTTTCAAGGTCATCCAGATCTTGTGATGATAGTCTGGTCCTCCTCCATATTGGCAATACCTCCCAACTTAGTGTCATCCACAAAATTGTATTAGTACACTCCAACTTTTTGTGCCAAGGCCATTAATAAAAATGCTAAATAAGATTGGTCCCAAGATTGATCCCCGAGGGACTCAACTAGGAACCTCCTTCCGGCCTCACAGTTCACCTTTCAGTATGACCCATTGTAGTCTCCTCTTTAATCAGTTCCTTATCTGCTTTTCAATTCTCATATTAATCCCAATCTTCTCTAGTTTAACTAATAATTTTCCATGTGGAACTGTATCAAATGTCTTACTTGGATCCAGGTAGATTAGATCTGCTGCATTTCCTTTGCCTGAAAAATCTGTTATCTTCTCAAAGAAGGAGATCCGGTTGGTTTGGCACAATCTATGTTTTGTAAAACTATGTTGTATTTTATTTCAATTACCGTTTACCTCTATGTCCTTAACCACTTTTCAAAATTTGTTCCAAGACTTTGCTTACAATTGAGGGCAAACAACTGAGGTCAGACCTTGCTTACAATTGAGGTCAAACTGTGGTTTCACAGATCATCCCCCCACTTTTCTTACAAACAAATAGTTTATGTTGGACTATTATTAGTATCACTTCCCGTCCAATCTATATCCAGAAAGTTAAAGTCTCCTATAATCACACAATTCCCGATAGTATTTATCCCATTAAAAGCATTAGAGGTCTCTATCCACATCCATATCAGATCCCGTAGCATATGCCAAGAACTATCCCCTCGGAGCCTCTGGTAGCGGTCGTCCCCAAAGTGCTTTTGGTCCAAAACACTGTTTTACCCATTTCATTATTTCTAGTTTCTTTGTTGTCTACCTCATCATCAACATACAATGCTACTCCACTACTTTTATCTGGTCTTTATTTTCATCTTTCCTGTACAGCACATACAGTTCAATACCTATACTCCAGTGATGACTACTATTCCACAATGTTTCTGTTATCCCTATAATATCTGGTTTCATTTCCTGCATCAGTAGTTCTAAGTCCTCCATTTTGTTACCCAGGTGCCTTGCATTGGTATGCAAACATATCAGTTGTTTCTGCCCTGGCCTGCACCCTTCCAGCATTTCAGACATTCTGCCTCTCCTTTTCCTCTCAGTTCTTGTGGTATGGGACAAGGAGGACTTGGGCCTCTGGCTAGGTCACACTTTATTTCCATCCCTTCCAGCATATTAGTGTCCCACACAAATAATGTCTGACAAAATTATGGCAACAAACATCTTCCACCTCTCCTCAATCTCACTTTTCTGCCATGGTCCATGGGACTTCCCCTGGGAGTCACTCATCAAAAACAGAGTAAGCACCTTCTGCCCGTTTCAGACTTAAGCTTTTAGTCCATCTTAGGTTCTCACCAGCTCTCTGGTCTACTACAGAACCCCTAGCACAGGACTTCATCCCTGGAATCCTGCCCTTCTTTCAAGGCCCACCACATGAGCCAACTCTGCTTCTGTAGCATCTCACAAAGTTCTCACTCTGCCTTGTTTCTGTCAGGGTCTTCCTACACAGCAGAAACTCACAACTACCTCTCTCCTCGTGTCCCTCTTCCAGCTGTACTGAACTTCTAATTTCTCCAAATCTGAAGCACCTTCCGCGTGTAACCATGGTAAGGTTAACTGAGCTATCAGGCTCTACTTAACCCCTTGTTGGCCAGTAGGGGACTTATACACTCCATAGCAATCTCCCTCTATTTGTAATGACCTTTTCTTTGTATGTTTTGAGGAGAGAGGACAGAAACCAATAAGAATTCAAAGAGCAGAAGCGCAGTTGAAATAATCACTTAAATTTCCCAATTAAAAAAGAGATCAAATGACTTACTCTAGTTTTCAGCTCTAGAATTGTTGCAACATGTCTTCCCATTGTATTCCCCGTTGAAAGAAATGCAATGTGATGACTTTCTTACAACCTACAAAGTAAAATGCCTTTAAGCACCTTATACTCAAAGCAGAATATAAGGCCACTGGCTCTCACAAACCAGTATTCCAGAATCCCTGCCATGGAACACAATGAAGAGAAGAAGGTTGCTTGCAAATCAGCATTGGAATCCATTACTATAGAGTCTCATCACTTAGAGGACTCATCCCCCACACTCCCTCCCTCCTCCAAATATGGAGAAAAAATTCATTTTCCCTGACTCTGCTTCCTAGGCCTTAAGCATTTACTAACCTTTGACGGTATGCCCCCAATGTTTACTAAGTTTCCCAATAGCCTAATGAGAGTCTAGGAAGTCAGTTAATAAAGTGCTTAAGCATGTGCTTAAAGTTAAATAAATATTCAGCTCCCATTTAATGTAATGGGATTTAAATAGGGTTTAACTGCTTTCATCAGTCAGGAAGCGGGGATGCTATAACACTAGATATTTTAAAGTTCAGCTTATGTCAACTGGGTCACTTTTATGACATTTTTCGAAGACATCCAAACAGTCTAGAGACATGATTTACCACATTCAAAAGCATGGGGGGCCTGGACGTTGGGAGAGGCTAGACCCCCACCCCTCCCTGGCAGGAGCTCAGAGCACCCTCACCATGGTCCTCAGCCCTGGTGCCCTAGGTGGCACGACCACAGCACCCTCAGCCCCATAGTGCCAGGCACCCAGGAAGCATGGTCCAAGGGCTGTCCCGGTAGTACAGCCCCAGTGCCAGCAGCCCCAAGGCCCTGCAGCAGATTGGCCAGCCCAGCCACCCTGGGCCAGGGCACAGAGCAGGGAACTGCAGGAGAGGGTCTTGGGAGCAGAGCATGGGCAGTTCTGTGCCAGGCTGTTTGGGGAGCACAGCCTCCCCCAGCCTATGATAGCCACTGCCCTTGTTCAGAAGATTTACAAGTTTTCTCCCCTCATCCTCATCAAGATGCTCCTATCCTATATTCATCTGATGCACTGTAAAATTTTCCCTAATGATTTTTTATTCAGTTATTTACAAATATATTCACTGGTAGTTCCTAGCCTCAACCTTAGCAGCTTTTTAACAGATGGATATTGTTGGCCACCCTCAGGAGTCGTCGTCGTCGTCATTTTTAATGACGAATTACAGATGTTTATTAGTACCTCAGCTACTTTGTTCTTCACTTCCTTTGGAATTTTTGGATGAAAGCCATTCCATCTGTATGATTTATTGCAATTTAAATTTCTCCAGTTGTTGCATCACTATCTTTTCACTACCTGTATAGAGTAATACTAGGATAATTATTTCCCCATCATCTTGCATGGATAAAACTCTGACAAAGATATTTTAGCTTCTCTTCAATGTACTTATCTCCTTTATAGCCTGGTTGTTTAGCAGATCCAACGAGCCTCATTCTCATTTACATTCAGGACCCTTTATATTGCGCTGGTAATGGACCTTAATGCAAATGAAAATCAGGCCCATTGACTCTCTGTAGGCAGACTACTTTTGCTGTCCTTAGTGAATGTTTTGCTCACTTTACGCATTCAGATTCCCTCATAACTTGTCTAATACCATTTTCACATTTTCCCTGCAAAGTTCAATAGGACTAAGAATGCAAAATATGAGACTGAAAAGGATTTTTCTGAAATTAGATGATAGGGGATTGTGAAGGAAAGGACAAAATCTGTCTTAGATACTGTGGTACAACCTTAATCAGTCAGAACCATGTCTCTCTACTAAGGGCAACCATATATCAAAGTTACCATAACCTTCCACTTCTACTATATAAAGAGTTCTATTTTTTTCTTCTGTTTCTAGTGTATTTATCTATCTGATCTCAGCAGTCCTCATTACTTGCTAATTTCCACCTTCTCCTAGTATTAACATTTGCAACAAATCATTTTTTTGTTTATTAAAAGTTGAAAGCTATCACTTCTATTCTAAAAAAATTACAAACTCTCCTCCCCATACCAGCTTTTCAACTACAGACTGAGGATGGTTAATTGCCCTAGTCTGGCTGCCGTGTGTGGAGGTAAGTATTTCCAAAGAATTGCTATCAGAGAACTTTGAATTAAATCTTGTTCCTAAAGATTGCTGTTCTCAATCTTCCCATAGTTCCTTGCATCATTGGTAGACAAGTACCACAATTACAGAACCAATTCCATTCTCAGAATAATTTTTCTCCATATCTCATGAGGTCTGACATCCCCATCCTTTTGGAACCCATATCTGCCACACATCTAATATTACAATCCTTATCTATACAGCCTGTTTAGTACATCACTCAAAAGTGCTTGTACTGTACATGAGGAAAAACACATCCTTTTCTACATGTATTAGAAGACCAGTACCACATGTGAAGATGTCCCTCATTTCCTCATTTGTCCCTTTGCATCATTGCACTAACTTCCTAAGGGCACCTATTTATGAAATATTCTAGTGAGCATCATCTATAGAAGTTTATTAACCTTGGACACAAGTTTATTTGTTTTTTAAATCTGGGCTTTAAAAGTCTCATGTTTCTTGCACAGATATATCCCTCCCCAAAACACATACAGATATACCTCTCTCTAAGACCTTGTCTACACTACCAGCCAGAGCGACACAGAGATTGATCTATTGGGGATCGACTTATCAGGTCTCATCAGGACGTGATAATCGATCCCCAGAGGCACTCCCATCAACTCCAAAATGCCAGCTCGACAAAAGGCGCAAGGCAGAGTCGATGGGGGAGCCCACTGTCAACTGCTGCCGTTGTGAGAATGGCAGGTAAGCCGACCTAAGATGCGTCAACTTCAGCTACAGTATTCACGTAGCTGAAGTTGCGTATCTTACGTCAACCCTCCCCACTAGTGTAGACGAGGCCAAAGACACATGGGAAGCAGTTTTATGTTCTCCATTCTTTGCAATACACTGGGTACAAGCCAGACACTCTCACTGACTCATTGCTGCAGCCACCATCCCCTGTCCATCTGCTTTCACTGAGCTCCCTTAGTTCCACCCTGGTTTCTTACACCACCTTGTTCAACACACCGAACACACCAATCTCACCAATTTTCAACTCTGTTTATATGCTCAGCTCTTACTCAGATCCCACTAAGCATTCAATCTGAATTGATTTAAGCATACAGTCAAAAATTAAGGAAAAAAATAACTGACCTAGAAAAGAAGTGAGGGATTTTTTAAAGCCAGAAGTTGTTAAAAAAGAAAACTGTTAAAAGTATATTCATTTCTTAGGGCCACATTTTGGTACATTAGCATTGCATACTGAATCAGACCCAAGATCCATCTCGTGCAGAGTCCTGTCCAACAATGGCCCAGTACTAGATACTTCAAAGGAAGATTTATGAACTCTGCAATAGGCAGAAGAAGAGTATTCCCCTCTCTCACAAACACAGGTCTCATCATTGCCTCTAATAACTGGAGATTGGCTTAAGATTTGAAGCATGGAGTTTTAATGTCCTTCCAGATTTGTTGTGTTCAGTTATCACAACTCTGGCTTCGGACCAATATAAATTGGGAGTGACTTTAATAGAGTCAGTGATATTCCAAATTTCCTCCTTTTTGGGAGCAGAGTCAAGAATTATTTCTAAATTATAGACCTAACTCTAAGACAAAGCCTGTGCCTTCATAGAGTTTTCACTTTTCCCTACAATGCTATGGCCCTTACAGCAAGTGAGGTCTCTGAAATAATGACTGTAAGCAGCTTCAGTTAGAACAATTACCAAAATGTCCGATGACAACATTTTTGAAGAGGAATGACAGTAAAGCAGATATAAATACTTGAATTACAAATCCTTACAATATGGATGATTGGGAAATAACTAATTGAAAGACATGAGCTATAGTCTAAAATCCTGAAACTCCTGCTCCCCCTGCCTCAAGTTTAAAAAAGCTGAGTTTTCAAAACATTTGAAAAGTTTTATGCCTTTTAAAAATTCATATCAATCCGTAAAGCCCTCTTGATAGTAATACTGAATGTTCTTGTAAAAGGAAAACACAGCCTCTAAGTTTGTCTATAAACATGTCATAACTAATGGCTTCCCCAATCTAATGCAGTGAACTACTGCCTGCAACCACTGAAGTCAGAAGAACACCAATGTGCCCATGCATTTCCCATCAGATGGGCACAAAAGCAAGTATGAATATCCAAAAACTAAATACAGCTACCACAAAAACTTTTTCAAAATGCCACCAGCATCGACATTTCAAGTGTTATGTTCAACACACATTGGGCTAAATTCTCAACTGGGGCAAATCAGGGTAGCTCCACTGACCTTGATGGAGCTCCACTATTTACACCAAGTGAGGCTCTAGCCCTTTCTTTTCCAACCAAATATATCCCTCTTCCCTCAATTAGATTATCACCTTCCCTTCCATTCACAAGCAGATTCCCCAATCCTCCTTCATGGATATGCTTCCTAAATCTATAACAAAACAAACATGCATTAGATACATGCTGCGTTAAAACAATTATCAGAAAATGACAAGGAATAGAGTAGGTCACTGGGTTCCAAAGATGACAGAGCTTCCCATGGCCTGATGAGAGATGGGGAGGTTCAGCGGGAGCAACAGAATCTCTCCCCCACCACATACGTACTTCCCTGTTAAAACCAGTGATTGTTTTACTCCAAACAAATCAGAAGCAGTGGTGCTGGGGAGTTGCTCTGCTTCACTCCCATCCTCAGGTCAGCAGATGAGGCAAGGGCATCCTTGCAAAAGAGGAAGGAAACCTGGGGACAGGAGTCACTCCTCCTTTCCCCCATTGGATTCAGCAGGGGGCCTTTGGAACACTCCACTGTCCACCTCTTGACAAAGGCATTGAAAAGAAAGGTCTAGGGAGGGTTGAAGGCAATAGGTAAATTTAAAAGGATATTCATATTTAGGAGTGGGAGAAAGTCATCCTTCATTGCCATAACCACATATTAGGATGGGTTTAGCTACTAACAGCTAGACATTCCCAAAGAAAGCAAGCCTAGTCAAGTTACCCATTGTTTGTCTCTGCTTTGTGTGGCATATTCTCATCACTGCACCAACAACAGTTACTTACATTGCCGTAACTGTGGTTCTTGCAGAGCTGAGGAAGAACTAAAGCCTTTCTGTTTTGCAGGAGGTGGAAATTTTGAAAGAGCGGGACAACAGTAGCAGTGCTAAGATTTTCCTGACTGCGATTCACTCTTGTAACAGCCTGAAGAAAACAAGGTCCATCTCCCAGAATTGGACACCATGGCTAATGCATGGCCACCATGTATTTCTATCCCACCAGGACTTCATGAAATCCCTCATTCAAAATGTGTCAGAACAACTCTAAACACCATTTACCATGGTGTTGTGCCATTTCCTCAGGAATAAGAGAAAAGGGAAAAAGTACAGTAGGAAAATTATATAATAGGAACAAAGTAATTAGCAGCTAGACTGGAGGAAGATGCAGCGGGCAAATACATAATGGCAGACGAAGGCCATCCCACCAAAATATAGAAGGGCCATCAATGAGCACAAGGGCATTGGGAAACATTCCTATGAGTATGGTCCCACAATGAAGATTCAGTCATGACAGGGCTGCCAAAGAAGGCAGCTTCTAGGGAAAGGGCTGAAGCGAATCTCCACTTTTTTTTTTCCTGAGAGGCAGGGATTTGGGACCTGAACTGCCAACCATTGTACTCAATGTGAGCCTTTGCATGGACTGAAATGGGCGATAGATTGGACTCTTGCCTGTGATATATTCCAAGCTTTACAAAGCTGCAGCCTGGTAGGTTTGAAATAATTGTGTCTTTTTGTTTTCCTTTGCTATTATATTTCTATAACACAAACTGAGCCATTTCTTGGACACCATCTGCTTAAAGCATGCCATCACAGCACTGTGTGGACTATCTAGCCTCCTCAGTATGTTAGCCTCACTTGTGATGACTAAGTTTAAGATAAATTAGATAAAGTTTTGTAGGATGCTTATGATTTTGCTATGATCCCTTTGAAATATTTCAAACCAGATATCTTCAGCTGGAAGATGGGTTAAAAATCCCACAGCTCAGAAGTTGTAATTTTTAAAAACGATGTATATAGAAAGTCGGTTTGTTTGTTTAAAAAGCATTTAACTTATTTACTCCCTTGCTACATAGAAGCAATACAGTTTGTATACTAATTATTTCTCTTCATGCTTGTGTGTAAGTCATACATTTTATCATAGTAACATTATATTAAAATGAGATTGAACAAAAGGATTTGTGGTTTTCACAGTCTAATTTAGACTATTTCAAATTCACTAGTGTGGTTACAAAGGAGAAAATTAAGCTAGTGTTTTTACATACATTTCTGTTACACATTGTATTTGGTTGAGCTTGAGGGCAAGAAAGTCTCCCTTTAGACAACTGAATATTATGTTATAGAATTGATGTAACTGAAAAGTAGTTTACTTTCTTTCCTAGGAACCAAGCAATAAATAAGTGATATGGAAAAACTAGATACTCATCTTATTCAGTCATTCATTTTGCTAGGCAAAATATAATTTCACTTTATTAATATAATGTCACCTGAAGTCTGGGGAATATATGCCATTTAATTTCTCTTGCATCCTACAATAAAAGGCTATTTTCCTTTATATTAAGGAAGTATTTACAACAAAGAGCAATTAAAGTTTCATTCGCAATCAGAAGACAAAATAATTTACCTTATATAATAAAAATATTTTTATTTCAATGTGCTATTTATATTTTTGTAAAATAGTGGCTTAAAAAAAGTCACTCAGTAAATTCCTTACCAGTGTAAGGCCTATTAATTAAATCGTTGTTTTGACCCAAAACAACTTTTATAAGAATCACTACAACGAAATATCTAATAGACATCCATATGTGAATGAAACCCTCTGCAATATACAGATAGTGACATCTCTTCTAAGCATCAAAGGGAATTAAAGATTAGCCCTTTCATCGGATAGTCACGCGAGATTATTTCAAATGCTATTTCCTGAAAGAAAAACACACACACGCATTCTACCAACAGAAACTGGGTCACTGAAATGTCACTATACAGCACTGCTTACAGTTTGATCTTCTATGTCTTTTTTTTATATTGTCTGAATAGCTAAGAATATAGGAGTATCCTCAGGGATCAGAATGCATATGAAGTTATATGCAGCCTAAATTAGTTTTGTTTTTTTTTTATTTGAAAACTACAAAGCATAGCTCTTTAAAATGAACTTTAACATCCAGAAAAAATGTATTATGAATGAAATCATATAATTAATGTTGCATGAAACAAATTTTGAGAAGTGTCTATAGCATTAACTATTTCAGCTTCATTTGTTCTGGAGTTCACCACATTTATTTTAATAGATTTTAAACAGTAATTTGTCTAACTGGTTCTTCTAGAAAAAGTGCATACTTGATTCTTCTGAATTAGAAAATAATAGAACCCCAAAGATTTATTCCAAATAGCTGACCTGAAAAATGTATTGGGAAATAAATAGATAAAACAGTTACCATACCATTTAGAATAGAAAAAAACAATCCATAAGAATTCATAATTAGACACAGGCTCAGATAAAAAAAATCAGTCTACTGATAACATAGGAACATCAATCCACAATTAATTAGCAGTTATAAAAGATACTCCAATTTTTAAAATGTCCAGAATATACATACTGTATCTGAACTGATAAGTGTGTTGAGAAATACACTTTAATGTGATGTGTTAAAAACCCACTAAATTACAATTAGTGTCATAACACAAATGGCCTGTTGAGAAGAGAAGTGTGTTATCAATGGAGTATTAATAATTTGTGTCATTGCAGTGAAACAAATCCAGTTCATTTGGCCAAATCTGGATTTTTAAAAAAATGTTGGCAACAAAGTTACAAGATATTGCACCTGCTCACTGAGGACTAGTTGATCACACAACGTATGGCCCGATACCAAGCCTACTGAAGTCAATGGGCTTTGGCTCAGTCTTCTAGAAGCCTCTAGAAATAAAATCAAGAGCCCACTGTCAGAAACAAATATCTTACTAGCACACATTGTCAATGAATAGCAACATTCACTAGATTTATAGGTCTACATATTATAACCAGATTGAATGTTTCTATTATTCTGATGTTTTTAAAATAACCAAAAGGAAAAAAAAAAAAAGGAGTCCTTGTGGTACCTTAGAGACTACCAAATGTATTTGGACATAAGCTTTTGTGGGCTAGAACCCACTTCATCCAGCCCATGAAAGCTTATGCCCAAAGTACCAACATACAGAGTTGAATTTCTAAAATGTATCATCAGATCTCTGTGCTCATTCCTCCCCACACTTTATATTTTAGAAAAGGAGAATAATTTCACAAATTATGAAAATCAAAATCTGCTTCTAAGTCTTCACTGTATCACATGAAAATGTACAGTATTATTCATAACTACGTTACCATTATGCATTTAGAATTTACAGATAGCTATCTGGCACTGACAAGCTTCTCCAATACTTTGTATTTCATCACCTCCTCTTCCTACTGCACAGGAAAACATTTCCACCTAGAGCCCTTTTATAGAATGTCTAGAAAAAAAATGCAACACAATATCTGCTATCATATCAAAAGCCACAGCTAACATGTGACTATCACAAATTGTTAAATCTTCAAGGTTGTTGGTCTTAATCAGTGACCAGATCTCAAAGCTGTTAAACATAGTGTTCAGTTTCCTCTGTTCATCTTATATTAGAGACATAACAGACCAGCACAGTTTAGCCAATTTCAGAATATTTAGCTTTTAAATAAGTAAGAAGTTGAGAAGGTGGAGAATCATTTCTGAATTAATATTTAACAACAAGTAAGGGTCAGGACATTCATAGCTATATCACCTACACATACTCTCTATCAGAATAGACCACACAGCAACCACTCAGACAGGGATGCCCATTCCTGGAATGGGTGTTGTCTCCAGTAGAACCCTGTGTATTGATTTTGAGGAGCAATCAGTTCCTTTTAAATTATCTAATGATAGCTTTGCAAAATATTTACTTCCTTCTGCTCCAACTTTGCTAGGTGTTTTTTTTTGTCTGTGCACAACAATTGAGTGCCACCCCATTTAGTGTGCATAGCAGTTACCCTATTAGATATATTTCACACTGTGGTTCTCTCCAGTTGTGGAACGCAGTTGTACAAAGCAGGGTGAGGCTTAGGAACGTGTGTGTGTGTGTGTGTGTGCGCGCGCGCGCATGTGTTGTACAAGTCCTGGTTTACTTTTCTCAACGATAAATCACATTAAGTTATTTTCATGTTTGTAGCTTGGTATTGTAGTTTCAATCTAATGAAACATGCACAGCTTTTCAGTTTTCAAGTCAAAGCCATGAACCTCTACAGTACCTCTCTCCTTTGCTGGCAAGCCTCCCAATTTACAATTATATACATTTTGGAAATATTTGACCTTTTACTTAAAAAAAAAAAAAGAGGATCATCTTATTTTTGATATGGCAATGATTTGTAATAGTATGACAAATATGACCATCACATATGATAATGGTGAGAGCACACTGATTCCTCTGTCCTATATAAAGCTAGGGAAAGAAATATTTGAGATCATTTGATGTATATTACTACTCCAGACAGTATTTCCCAAATGCTGACATTTAAACTTTGCACTCAGCAAGACTAATAGATGGTATAATGGCCCGAGTTGGTTATTTGCTTCCCTTATTAACATCCTGGTTTGTGAAAGATCTAGGCTCCAGCACTTCTATTTGGAGAGGTCCTCCTTAAAATACCGCACATGCAAAATCTGCAGTGTTGTGTCAGATCACCACGGGCACTCAGAAGTAATTAAACATGCAGACTCTGGGAGGCACATTTCCCATCAGAGTTGGCATAGGTGTGGCAACCCCTTTATGACAGTTACAAAAGAATTAAACACACATACACACACACACCCCTGCATCAGGTCAAAGCCCAACCAGGGGCTTGCTCCTGCGCTCACTGAAACGGGAACGGGATCCAAGTCCATTTGCCTTAGTTATTCCCACAGTATTTTGTCCTTCTTTAGTTCCTTTGCGCCTCCCCACCACCACACTGGGTGGGGGTCCCCTATTCCCATTCCTTTCATCCACTAGCCCCCGGGGATGGAGCGCCTGGGGGTTTTGACACCACCACCTGGCAAGGGAGGTTTCCTCAGCCCCAGGTTACAACTCGCATCCCCACCTCCCCTTTTTCTCCTCCAGCCCCCAGCAAGGCGCTGCCTCCCTCCTCCTCACAGCACAGGACAACCCCTCCTGCGGGCCAGGCAGAAGACGAGGAGAGGGTATCGGAGCGGGGGATAGGAAGGAGAATAGAGGGGCGGGGGCAGGGAATGAAGCCCCAGCCCTGACTGTGCTGCCCAGGAGGCAGGGCAAAGGGCTGAGACGCGATCCCGGGCAGTGGCAGGTTCCCAAGGGCGGACGGGGGCCGGAGGCAGCGTCTCCGAGGTGCCGGCGGGCGGAGCCCGGGAGCGCGGAGCCCGCCGCACAGCCGCGTGTGGCCGACTCCCCCGGTGGGAGATGGGAGCCCTGACGCGCCTTCCTCGCCCCGGGGGCCGCCGACCCCGGGCCGCTCCGCAGCGCCTCGGTCTGTCCATCCCCAAGAGCCTCTAGCGGCAGAAAGGCGTAAAGCCACCCGGGCAAGTCCCCGGAGCGGACTCCCTCGGACGGCTCCCGCCGCGCCGGCTGCCGGGCAGCGGGGGGCAAGTCGTGAACCCCCCCTGTGCTCGGGGGGGGTCTCCCCCTTCCCACCCCCGCCCTTCGCCGGGCTGCTCGACGCTACGAGGGCCCCGGGGCCGCGCTGCCAGCCACAGAGACCAAGGGGGCGGGGAACGCGCTGTTGAGATTTCACTGTTGTCATTAAACCCCCAAAAGTGCAACGGCGAGACACGTCCCCAGCTCCATCCCTCGGCGCCCCCTGCTCCGTCCTCTCTCGGCAAAACGACCAGCACCTGGAGGGCAGGAGCAGAGAGGAACCGGCCACCGGGGCGGGGGGGGGCGAGGTCACGGAGTAGCATTTCTGCCCCCCCCCCAAGTTCTCTCTTCTCTAAATGGCAGAGAAGGGACCCCACTGTGCCCCCCTCCCCCCCCTTCACTTACCTCGAGACCGTCCTAATGATCCTTAACGGCCTTAACGCAATCCCGGTGGTTCGCGGTCAGCCCGCAGCCTTGGTCCGAGTCCACAGCCCCCCTCCGGCGCGGGGGAGGCGGAAACGGGACCCAAACGCAGCTGAGAAACCTGGGCAGGTCCGCGCGCTCCCAGAGCTGCGCCGACCCACGGCCCCGACGGGTCCCGCTCGCCGCCGTGCCAACTTGGCTGGCGTGTAACCGGCTCTTCTTCCCCTTCCCGGGCAGTCAAGAGCCACCGCCGCGCTCAGACAGGACCGAGCTGAGGGGGGAACCCGCCCCCAGCCTTGCCGTCTCTTCTTCTTCACTGGGGAACTCTCCAGCGCTGCCGCCCCGGCGCGGCGAGGGGCGCACGGCGGTCCCCGGGCGAGGGACGCTCCCGGTGCCCTGTCAGGGGAGCCCTGGCACGGAGGAAACTTTCAGGGGCGGCTGAAGCAGGAGCCGCGAGAGCCGAGGCGGCGCCAGCCCGCGGGGAGGGAGAGCGGCTCCTTGCAGCGCCGTAACGCGCGCACCGGCGAGTCCCGCAGCGGCAAGGAACTGGGCGGGGGAATATAGTCAACGCCCCCCACAGAACAAGCGAGCGAGCCCCGGCTGCTCGGGGCTCCGCAGCGAGGCACGCGGAGTCCTTCCCCCGCTGGCTCCTCTCCGGCCGCGCCTGGTCTGGCAATTAGCGCCCGCTACACTCGGGGGAGGCAGGCAGCCTGTTAACCCCTTCCGCGCCACCCTACCCACTTCTGCGGGAAGGAACCGCGGCGCCGGCTGCGGCCGCTGCTTCTCCTCCTGCGGCGGGTGCAGCGTGCATGGAAGTCCAAGGCAACCCCGCAGCCCTTAGAATAGCGGCGCCAAAGCATCCCCGGCTTTGCCGCCTGCGGGTTCTCCCCCCACCCTTTAAAGGCAGCCAGGAGCCAGCTGCCTCTGCCTTAGCCCGCCGCGCCGCGTGAAGGCGGTGGGGATTGGCGCGTGGCAAGCCGCCTGCATGTTTAACGTTTCTCGTGCGGTTCTATAACGAGTTAGACGGTAGCAGGTGGAACGCTCAGCTGGCAAAGAGGAGGGGGGAGGCGAGGGAAAGACCCAGACACTTTAGCAGCCATTTCCCAGCTGGGCGCGGGGCAGAGCTGCGCGGGGCCGGGGGGGCTCCTGGCTTGCACCCCCACCCCCCAAGTTTATCCTCGCCCTGCTCCCCGCCGCCACGGCTCGGGCGCCGCTGCTCGGAGGACGGGAGCAGCAGAGGAGCAATTGCTAAGTAATAATGCAAAGAGTTCCCGGGCCACCGCTGGGGACAGGGGCGGCCCTCTTCCCCGCCCCCCGCCCCAGTCAGTCTCCGTGCAGAGGATTCTCCCCCCTCCCCCCCCCGCGAGCGAAGACTGCAAGAATCAGGGTGCAGGGATGAGGATGAAACTTCTGGTGACGACTGGCCAGGGAGAGAGGGGTGCGTGGCTGTGGACGGCGCGTGTCCTTTTGGGGGGCGGCCCTAGTCCTGAGAGCTGAATGGAGTTAATAGCTAGAGCGAGGCGACCTACACGCCGGGCTCCCCCTCTTCCTCCGCTGGGAGCCGGCGGGGCTCGCCCAGCCCGATCGCGTTCACTCGCCCTGCAGAGCGGAGAGCGCCGATGGGCACGGGGCTGGGAAGAGGGTGATCGCTGCCCTCTAGCCCTGTGTCCATCTCCGCCAGGAAAATCAGAGGAGACCGGGCTGGGGCCGCTTTGGAAGCAAGAGGAGGAGGACTAAGAACATCGTCCTTCCTCCGGGGGTAAGGAACGTGTCTAGGGAAGGCACCAAGCAGGATACGACAAGGAGAGGCGCTGCGGACGGAAAGCTGCTCTCCAAGGTGCTTGTCTTGCACGGGGGAAGGACGCTGCCACGGGCACGAAGTGAAGCCTGCAACGAGGGGGCAAGGTGGGTGGGCAAAACAAACAAGCGGTGCTAGTAGGCAGCGTAAGCGATGCTGGTTGCGTTGGTTCCCTCTCCGAGTTCCCCTTAGCATCGCAGGGCAGGGAATTGTGTGCGCAAGACGTGACGCCAGCGCCTCTTTCCATCATCATCCAGAACAGTTTGGACACAGAGCCGGGCAAGCACTAGCCAGCCGTGGAGGAGTGAATGGTGTCAGATCCCGCCTCCAGCCGGCGAAGGAAAAGGGAAAACGGGTCCGGGCACAGCTCAGAAAGGAAGCAGCGAGTTTCTTTGCGGCTTCTTTAAAGCCTAGAGCGTTGCTCGTGAGGCACTGGAGCGAAGCCATTTGGAAGTTGACCGGGATCATTCCACCGACACAAGGCTCACAAGTGTCTTAACGCGGGTCTACTCCTTTTTAACAACCCTACCCCATCTCTACTTGGACTGGGGAAATACTTGCTTACAAAAAATAGTAAATTGGTTGCTAATCACTCAGATTACATTTTAAGGTTCCCATTGCCGTTTACACGCAGAGGACCATTTGGATCCATGGGAGCGATTACCACGCCGAATATTTTTCCGCTATGGAGTGGCCTGGGCCATCATCCAAGATCCAGCAGCTCCCACTTCCGCCTCTGACACTCGTGTCAAAATAAAGGCAGTCCCAGCTGGATTCTTATGTGCAAGACTGTTTAACTTCTGTTGTTTGATTTGCAAGACTAGAATCACACGCTTCTATCACTTCCTCTTGTGCAGGTTCTACCGTAGTAACTTGCAATAGACATTCAAACATTTCTCTAAGGAGAACTAGAGCAATAATGTTATTCCTTCATGAGGATAACTAAGGAACTGCTGTTCTTCGAAGTGCACACTTAAAATTATATGATACATGATTAGGGCTGCAGATCTAGCACTATCCTAGAAAAGCTGTCAAGGATTCTTCAACCATTAGTGAAATTGACAAGTTTCCGTTTGAAACCAGTGGTACTTTACACACAAAGTAATAAGATCAGAGACATTGGTTTTCTAGCTTTAGGGCTTGTTTACACTGGCACTTTATAGCGCTATAAAGCCCCCACGAGCGCTATAACCTCCTCCCTGTCCACACTGGCAAGGCACGTAGAGCGCTATAACCGCGGAGTTATAGCGCTATTGTTAATCCACCTCCGCATGGGGAATAAGGGCTGTAGCGCAGCTGCTGTAGCGCTACAGCAACAATGTGGACACCCACTGCGCATTAATTGGCCTCCAGCCCATCCCATAATTCCCGTTCGAGCCACTCTGGTCATCACTTGCAAACTCTTTTGTCCTGTCCTCAGGTGACCACACGTCAGACCCACCCTTTAAAGTTCCAGGGAAATTTGAAAATCCCCTTCCTGTTTGCTCCAGCCAAGTGTGGCATGCTCTCAGGGAATCCTTGCAAGTGATCATTCTCATTGATCTGATTGAGTGCATGGCGTGGTCTCAGGGAATCGTTGCAGGTGATCATTCTGATTGATCATCATGACTCCACGTGCCGTGTCTCCTCGCAATAGGCGATCCCCAGCATGGAGCAATAGCGAGGTGCTGGACCTCATCAGCTGTTGAGGGGAAGAGGCTGTTCAGTCTCAGCTGCAGTCTAGCTGCAGGAATTATGATACCTATGGGCAGATATCACGGGCGTTGGCGGAAAGAGGCCATGAGCGGGACACTCTACAGTGCCGTGTTAAGGTAAAGGAGCTTAGGAATGCGTATCGCAAAGCCCGTGAGGCAAACGGCCGCTCCGAGGTAGCCCTGGTGACTTGCAGATTTTATAAGGGGCTGCACGTGATACTTGGTGGTGATCCAACTTACCAGCGCTCCCCAACCCCTCCCCCGGCACAGCTTTTCTGGGGCAGGGAAAAAATCATTTCCCTTGCCTCTGGAGTGCACTCACCATGGCAGGGGCTCCGTTGCTGTATCTGTGCTCTCTGCGGGACAGGCAAACGGGGAATGTGGGGGAATCATAGGCATGTCTGCTCTTTACAAGGGAACCACTGTTAAATGTATCTTTTTGTTTCAGAAGGGTCGTCCTTGAGCCCTGTGCCATCGCTCTTATCAACAGCAGAGAGGCTGAGGCGACTGAGGAAGCGGCCACGAAGGAGCAAAGAGGATCTTGTACAGCAAGTAATGCAACAGGTTGTAACAGAGAATCGAGTTGCACAGAGGTGGAGGGAGAACGAGAGCAAGTTGAGGGAGAAGGCACGGAAGAAGAATGCGATTCACCACTGGAAAAGCACCGATAAGCTGTTCTCATTACTGCAGCTTCAGTTGGAGACTATGCAGCGGATTGTCACCCTTCAGGAGGAGAAGCACTGCGCTCTCCACCCCAATTATCATTTGCCCCAAATCCCTTCCCCTTTTGTGCCTCAGTACCCTCCAGGCCACTATCATCAGCTATATGGTTATCACCATCCACAGCTGCCTCCAACCCCTCTGTGTTCACCGAACAACCCCCAAACCCCGGACCATTATCCACTGCAGTTAACCCCTAATAACATGCCTTACTGCCGTCCGCAAATGGGGTTCGGGGGACATGGCCACTGTGAGGGCACTGGAGACTCAGAGACCCGGACATACTCCGATCTCTGACTGACCCCATGCCACCCCCATTGCACCTCCCCCGGCTTCCCCCTCACACGCATCACAATATTTTCTTTCAGCAACCGAAGTACCTGTTCAATAAATGAATTGTCTTCTTAATAAATGGGTTTCTTTATTAAGTGTACATACATTATTACAGGCTACAGAAAAGCAAATGCCTGTTCCTATTAAAAGAATGCTCCCTCCCTCCCTCCATCTGCACCTCACTTTAGAACTGGCTTTTAGCCTCAAAATGCTCCCTCAAGGCTTCCCTGATCCTAACAGCCTCACGCTGGTCCCCTCTAAGAACCCTGCTCTCTGGCTGGGCGTATGTGGTCTCCAGGCGTTGAACCTCCGAGGACCATGCCTGAGTGAAGCCTTCGCCCTTCCGCTCACAAAGATTATGTAGGGCACAGCATGCGGAAATAACCGCAGAGATACTACCCTCGGCCAAGTCTAACCTCCCATAAAGACAGCGCCAGAGCACCTGGAGACACCCAAAAGCACACTCCACAGTCATTCGACAGTGGCTAAGCCTGTAGTTGAACCTTTCCTGACAGCTGTCCAGGCTCCCTGTGTAGGGTTTCATGAGCCAGGGCATTAAAGGGTAAGCGGGGTCGCCAAGAATCACAATGGGCATTTCCACTTCCCCTTCCAGGGATCCTCTGGTCTGGGAAAAAAGTCCCGGCTTGCAGCTTCATGAACAGGCCCATGTTGCGGAAGGTGCGTGCGTCATGCATCTTTCCAGACCAGCCAGCGTTAATGTCAGTAAAATGCCCACGGTGATCCACAAGCGTCTGGAGAACCATGGAGAAGTACCACTTTCGGTTAATGTACTCGTCTGCTAGGTGGGCGGGCACCAGAATAGGTATATGGGTCCCATCTATCGCCCCTCCACAGTTAGGGAAACCCATTTCTTCAAAGCCAGCAACAATGTCATGCACGTTACCCAGAGTCACGATTTTTTGTAGCAGGATGCGATTAATGGCCCTGCACACTTGCATCAGCACAACTCCAACGGTCGACTTTCCAACCCCAAACTGGTTGGCCACCAATCGGTAGCTGTCTGGTGTAGCCAGCTTCCAAATCGCAATAGCCACCCGCTTCTCCACCGGGAGGGCAGCTCTCAATCTGGTGTCCTTGCGCCGCATGGTGGGGGCGAGTTGAGCACACAGTCCCATGAAAGTGGCTTTTCTCATGCGAAAGTTTTGCAGCCACTGCTCGTCGTCCCAGACTTGCATGACGATGCGATCCCACCACTCAGTGCTCGTTTCCCGTGCCCAGAAGCGGTGTTCAACGGCCGTGAGCATGTCCGTTAATGAGACAAGAAGCTTCGTGTCAAATGAATTCACCACTTCGATCTTGTGTTCAGACTCATCACTGTCATCCTGCATATCAAGGATTAACTCCACTGCACACAGAGATCTGCTGGCGACAGTCGTCAGCATGTTCCTCAGCAGTTCTGGATTCACTGCGGCACACGACAATGGAAGACGGAGCGCGCCTTGCTGAAACCGTTGAAAGATGGCGCCGGAGGTGGAAGGAAACACAGGGATTGCTGGGATATGCCCAAAAGCATCATGGGTAGTTGAAACAGGATACAGAATGCCCCGCAAGTGACGCCCCCCCTACCACAAGGCATTGGGCCAGATCAGGAAGCAACAAGGACATTGAGAAGACTTAAAGCAGAGGAGACAGTTGACTTCACCGTTGATATCAGGCCAATCAACAGCAATATCTAGTCATGAGAAAAAACTGTTTAGGCTAGTTGCTGCCCAGTCTAATAGGGTTGAGAGTTTAGATTGCAGGCTTATATTTCATTTCTTTTGGTAATTGACTTTTTCCCTATCACTTATCTAGATTTTGTAGTCAATTGGTTTTACTGTTTATCTTTACCAGTGAGTTTATATGAAGTGAGGGGAAAATCTGCTCAGGTTGCGCCAAGGCTGGAGTATATCCACTTTCCATTGAGGAAGTGGTGAACTGACTAATAAATCTGCATTGCTCATCTTGAGCAGTGCAAGATGGCATATTCCTGAAGTGCAAGGCTGGGAGGACTGAGCTAGTGCCTTTCTTGGTGTGATTCCTGAGTGACTCAGGGAGTATCATGCAACCTCGCTGGCTGTGGGACTCCACATGCTATTGTGCTGAGTGAAAATAGCCCCTGGAGGGTTTGCTACTGGTCATGAGCAATGCATTGTGAGAGTGCACAGGCTGGAGAGAGTTCAGGGAGCACAATGTTCCCATAGTTCCAAGCTATCACAGTGAAGCCACAGACTAAAGTTTCAAACACAACCAACAGTCTTTGGCATGTGATAAACAAGTAGTCAAAGGCCTGGCTTTGAATCTTGCTCCAGCTGTCATTGCTGTAATCTATAAGCAAAAGCACAACTAATCCAAAAAGCAAATGTCTATACAATTTGTTCACATAGAACAACAAAGTTTTTAAATGTATTGGAATTTGAGAAAACAAGGGGACTACACATTTATAATAAAAATTCTGAAGCCTCATGTTGCAAACTCGGCAAAAGAAAAAAAAAAGAGCCATGAATAGTGGTTGGTAGACTATTACTTGCAAAAAAAGAAGGTTTTACTTGGCCTCCTAAATCTTGTGGGCCTACATTTACAAGAGTGACTTGTAAACGTAGGCTATTTTTGGCAACCCAATTTGAGATGCTTAAATAGGTCCTGATGTTCAAAGAGTGCTGAGCATGTGTCTTCTCCAATTAAGGCCCCTTTCAAGATATATCAAGATGGGCACCCAAAATCATTAGTCAATTTTGAAAATTATGGGCACAGTTCCCAAGTTCATAATTTCCAGTTAAAGGAAATGCTTTTATTTATTTTTTTAAAAAAGAGTAGCTGCAGTTTTAGTCCAGACCTGAGAAAGGAGAGATTACTGTTCTAAAGGATTACACTGATGTTTTCAGCCTGGGTGGGAGCTGAATACTGGACATGGATGTGTACACAATTTGCCAGTAAAATAATTTTTCTGAAGCTTTACAAAACAACAAGACAAAATACTCCTTCTACTCCAAGACGTACACTGACAACAAGGTAAATGGAAGCCTCTTCTAGAGGCTGCCATCTCATGAATGTTCCTCTAAGTGGGAGATAAAGCAACATAACAATAGATAGACTGAGTTACTCAGTGCTAAAACAGAAATAGCAGAGTTATAACTAAGGCTATCATTTTGCCCAACAGGGTTTGTTCTCTAAAGGAAACAAGTGGTAAAACTGAGATTTTAAAAGTAAATCTTTAAACTTAGCATTAGCATAGACATTTCAAACAAAAAACAAACCAAAAGTTGAAGGGTTAACCAAAGAAAACCAAGTAATTGGACTTATAACAGAGCAGAAACACTGAAGCTTGCTTTACAACTCTATTACATCTGATTAACCAATGTTTATAGATAACAAATCAGATTATAAAAAAATCATACATACATTCCACAGCTCATGAGAAGTTTTTGCAGTTCACTACTACATATCAAAACCTGAAATATTTTGATTTCTTTGTCAATAGATGTTTGGCTTTCAGTGTAGGTGGGGAATTTGAAGACCAGCTGGAGTGTGATCACTGCTGAAAATTGTTCATGTAGGTCTTGACATAAAACCCATTGAAGTCAATGGGATTCTTCCCATTCACTTCACTGGGCTTTGGATCAGCCCTTTGACACTATTTTGAAAGGGCCCACCAGGCCAATAAGCGGAGGAGTCCTTTAATTCAGTTTCATTTCACCAAGACACATTGAAAGTCAAATCCATTAAGAGGCAACCCCCCTATACAGAGTTTACATTGAAACTATGGAAGTGTAGCTCCTTATAGAAATACAAGAGGTCCTATTTTGCATTTATCTTGTATTATTATTAAAACCATACAAACCATTCCCACAGCCCACATGGCTAAGAATCAATAAAACAACCAAACAAACCAAACCAAACACTTTGACAGTGAAAATATTCAAAGGACAAACAAATCTGTGGCTTAGGTTCATCATCCTCATTCTTTCCATTGGTTATGCAAACATTGAGGGTAGAATATGGTCCTCTAGAAAGCATTCAGTTGCTATAAGTGACAGACACATTCATATGAAATGTAGCTGCAAGAAAGTGAACCTAATATTTTTTAATTAGCATTTTCAGGGCTTGACTTACCACTGCATTTCTCCAACTGTATGCAGAATAAATCCACTGAAATCAATCTGGACTCACTCCAGTGTAAAAATGGAATAAGTTGCAACTTATGCAGTCATCTACTGCAGCCTCAGTTTGTCCAGCAGCACAGATGTCTTGCACTGTGATTTTTTCCACTAAACACTTTGTATTGTTTTTGCTCAAGAAACCTTAGACCAAGGACAGCTGTCACATGCTGGAAGCTCCCTAGGTAGTCTATATGGTCATTTGCATCTCAGCTGAAGAGGATGATATCATCCACATAATCCAAGTTGATGAAAAGTTGGACAGATAGTTAAACCAGAATTTGAAGAGATATGACCTTATTTACGATAAGACCGTGCCAGAAGGCAAAACTGGTGGATTCTCACAAATCGGTCAGGGACACCATTGGGACTATGGCGTTCAGCATAAAGAGTGTACCTCATTTGATTTGATTCCCCTTGATTCATGCTCTCTCACTGGGACAGGGGAGATGTAGAGTGTTCATTTTGTTTTGGTGACATCAGCCCTTATCCCAAAATCACTTCTGCATACAGCAAACAGTTCAGAGATTGTAACTCATCCACCACCATTTGGAGAATATTTTTCCTTCCGCACTAGATCCCCCATTGGCCTTCACTTATAGCTCTGGCCCCACAGAATACATGCGTGCACACCCAGTCTTATTAACTAATTACATTTAAAACCATGAGCTTTGTCCCGCTTTGTGGATCTTACTGACATTAAAGAACTTTTGAAGGTTTATTATTCAGAAGTAATGTGTCTGAGCTCTGGTTGATGAAAACAAAGAACTGCGAGAGCATTTTTGGGAATGAGCACACCTTCATGCCTTCAGATAAAGGTAATACATTACAATACTCTTGAGTGCAGTAATGCCTTATTTCTAACCCAAATGTCTTCCAAGATGCCTCATACATCAATTTGATCTTCAGTTTGAACAAAAACAGAATACACATTTCTGAATTATCCCAGTACAAAAAAAAAAAGATTTGAAAAATCTTAGCTGATACAAGCACTATTTTGAATTTAAATTGCTTTCTAAATAAATCACAAACAAAGCCACTGTTTAGTGGTTAGATCATGGTCAAGACTTCATGTCCAACTTTAAGAAAATTTACCATTGGGAGCTGACTGCACAAGGAAGTAAAAATTATCCTCACACGTAGTTGCCATCTACTTTGAACTTCCCCTTGAGAAGCATACCGGTTCTAGAGATACTGGATACCATGCACACCCTTTCATTTCCATGTTATATTTTGTTCTTTATAGATTAATGGATAATTTCTCAGTTAAGTCATATGACATGCATTTACTATACAAGTTGGACTTGAAATAGCGTTCAATAAGACAAGTTAGCCTGCGGTGGAGAGGGTCAATTTTATGTTTCATAAGGTTATGAAGCACTCTCTCAAAGAGTTATTGATTGCTTTTCATAATATTGAATGTTGACTACAGAATATCAATTTTTTAGGTCTACATATATAAGTTACTTTTGAAAAATAGGATTTAAGGGCTTTTGAAAACATTATCCTAAGTGACTTGCCTAGCACTCTACAGCAACCTTCATTCGGGAGCAAGAAGTTGAACCTGGATCTCCAGAGTCTCAGGGAAGCACACTAGTCACTGAACCATGCTCCTTCCAGGCTGAACACTGAGGGAGAGGGAAATTTTTTTGTGCATGTGTCATGAGGTAAATGTTGAAATATGGCAGGGGGTAAAATGAGAAGCTAGTATAAAATAGCACAAGGACACCTACATTAAATACAAGTTTAAGTTAACAAATTTGGCTGTAAACAGAAAGAGATTCTCTCTCTCTCTATTCGTTCAGTCAACAATTAACGCTAATAGACAACCCAAGACAATGTGGGGAACAGAAAAGGAACGAGGGAGGGAGAAAGGTATAGTTCTGTAGCAGTATCTCTCTCTGTTCACGATTCTCTCATTTTATAGCCATTATACACATTATAGTCTGTCAGTGGTTTCTGCTATTATTTAAGATACTTGGAACTGGATATGGAAACTTTAAAGCAGGGTTAAATAGGGTTGAGAGACTTGCAAAGAAGGAACCTAATTCTCAACTCAAAAGCATAGTCAGAAGTGGAGTAACCACTTGGGCCACCAGTTTACAGCCAAGGAAAATACAAGTTCATCCCCCATGAGTAATACTTCAGACAGAATGGAAAAGGCCAACATGGAGAGAATTGCAAGATCAGAAGAGGACTAAGTTTGATTATAGATGTCCGTTAGTTAGGACTGATTTTCAGGTACAATTTAATCAAATACTAGTACTGAGAGACATGAGGAGATCTTAGCACTAATGGGATAACTCTAAGGCCCTATGGACTTCCTATCAAAGAACCACGCAGCCTGAACTACTATACAGCAGTCAATTTCACTTACAGCAAGATATTAAAACAGAAAGCCAGTCTTTCTTGGTCTTCAGTGGTAGACTACTATGACATGGTGCCACAAAATACCCTGGCACCCCTATGTTTATCATGGTGATACAATAAGGATGTTTTTGGGCTAAGTATACCTTGTGAGCTATTCTGAAAGTCCTGATCTGTTGACCATTAATATCCTGTTGGATTTTATGTCATTGCAAGGGAAATTATGAAGTTTGCTGTGTGTGTTACTGAAAGTTATTGTGAAGTTGGGAACACCCACAACCAGCCTTTCAAGCACAACAATGGTGCAGCCAGACACTGGCTATTATCTATTAAGGGGAACACACACATGACTAGCCCAGGAACTGTACACAATGGAGACTCCTGAGGGAGAGCACATAGACAATAGAGATTGCTTGACTCACTTTATAGCAAGAGACCTTTCCAGCAAGCTGGAATAACCTGTCAAGGAGGGGAAGTGACATTTGTCCACGCTCCCCTCAGAACTCAACACCTGGAAACACATCTGGAGAGCAAAGACTTGGAACAGTGGAGTCCCAGGCTGAAAAAACAGAATCTAAGCCCGTGTATGAAGGAACTATACCATCAGGGTAAGACACTGCTAGACTCAAATCCTGTGTAGTTTATAGAACTCAGATTGTGATTTTACTTCTATTTCATAGGTAACCAACTTTGATCTGTATGCTTACTACTTAAAATCACTTAAAAATCTACCTTTCTGTACTTGATAACTCTGTTACAGATTTTACCTAAAAACAGTGCATCTTGAAATGCCTGGGGAATTTGCTCAGGAACAAGAGCTGGTGCATGGCCTCTCCACATTCAGGGAGGAACAGATTGGGTAATAAACTTACAGTTGTCAGGCTTCTGACCAGGGAAGACAACTCTGGGCTCCAAGGCAGGGGAACAGTGGATAATTGGCTTGAGCCTCTCCATGGTTGGTTCATGAGTGGCTGGCAAAAGCATTCATCAGTTCAGTTGGGTGTCCCCCTGCCTGTGAATGTCTATACAAGTACAGAACCTGGAGGGGTTTGCACCTTGCCACAGCAACCTGGACTCCCTCTCACACTAAGACAGAGGGCTCAGCAGTACCTTAATTCCAGGTTGCACCCTGGGAAACCAATCACCAACCACCACATTTTCTGGATCTACACAATTTTCAGTTTTAGCTCTGTACTGAGACTGGCCATGTGTATTTGAGAGAAACATATCTGGAAGGTGTTTGTCCTTTGCCAGACCTGTAGAAAGAATGACAGTGCAGTGGGAATACAATTACTCAAGTAAAGGGTTGAAGGGTAGTGTACTGACAGAATAATTGAATGTTATAACACTGATGGAGAGAACTATGATCCAAATCTTCAAAAAGATATTTAGATACTGAAATGCCATTGAACTCAATGCTAAGCACGTAAATTCCTCTGAGGATCTGCCCTCTGTGTTTCTAATGTGGGCTCAGTACTTCATCTATGGCCAGTGCTCTAGAGAAACAAACTTTCTCCTTCCTCCTCCTAGGTTACACCAGTATTTTACAGCTATTAGAGGCCAGGATGTTCCTGTGACTCACTCAGGACTTTGTGGAATTTCCACTCTTGTGACATCCATAGAGGTTTTGAAATGATCCTCAGATACAAGGCTTGCATCAAGTCTGACAATTACGCTATTTCCTCCAAAGCACACAGGCCATGAAAGATGTGTCATCTAATAGACTGCAACCCACCCACTCACCAAGCACTTTGTTTCACAGGAATGAAACAGTGCAAGGCTGTGTCAGCATCAACAATGCTGGCATGAGACAGAAATGAGACACATGCATTCATATTGAGAAATCTATGGTTAAGGGCAAAGGAAGATTCATGCCCCTTCTGCCCCCATGAATTACCACTCAGTGACACTGACTAATGTAATCTAATGAGCTAATTAGTATCATTTTCAATTACTCATACTTCCCAGTCTCTCCTCAATAGGATATGGTTGCAAGACCTTATTAATGTCAGCAGAAAGCAAGCCACAACTTTTTTTTAATGACACTTACATTGTGGTTGTTCACAAAGAAGCTCAACTCATCAAATAAATCATTCCCCCCACCTCCACCCTAGGGTAGTGCTGAAAAAGCCTTAAGTGTGTCTCATAGATCAGTACATTTTGTGCCTTTGGTTTCATTTCCAGCACAATGTGGTCAAGTAGATCTGTCACAAATATCACAAGTTCATCATGATCAGATGTTTGAATTTCAGTATCTGACGACCTAGTTGTAGGTTGGATAGAATACTGCTAAACTGAGAGTGACAAAAGCTACAATATTCAAACTATGATACTTCTAAAAGAATAGAATAGAAGAGTACATAATGCAAAAAGACATTTGTGGCATACCGTTTATTTTAAGCAGGAAACTCAGATGTCAGTAAAAAGCCTAGAGTACAAGTATAAAGGTTGAGAAACATGAATATTGCTGCTGAGGCAAAAGAACAAGTTATAGAAAAAATGTGAGCATTTAAAAATCTCAACCATATAAAGATTGTTAAATGTGTGGAAATGGTCTAGTATTTGAGCCCGAACTATTTTCTGATGCTGTCTTACTAGAACTGCAAAATATAAATGGTATTGAACTTGGGATTGGACTTCATTCAGGCTATATTACTGACAAATTATTGATATGCAGAAGAAAATCTATTAACATATTAAAGAGAACAATGGTGAATGAATTCTACTAATTGAGGAGTCATATTTAAGGTAAAGAATGAGAGCTGTTTTGATAACTAGACAGGTTGAAGTGATAAACAGAAAGAAGCCTGCTACTATATACATTTTTAGATCTAATTAGAAGTTGAGAGAGAGGAAATTCAATACTTCAACAACTACTGAGTATTCTGGTGTTATTGATTTCATGACCCATACATGAAAGAAATTGTGTCCTATTCATGAATAATATAGCTAATGTTATGCTTCATTATGCCTGGCTGAACAAAAACAGTATTTCTCAGTGTCTATAGATGCACCCAAACATAATTTGTACTTTTAAAATCAAAGTTAGCAGTTGATGAATTAGTATTGAAAGCAATTGTAGTCAAATTACTTGTGGATAAAGTTGTTGTCAATTTATAATTGACCTCTGCTGGATCTACACCAGTTTTGGATGGGCACTGAAAAACTGAGGAATTGATGATATTTTACACCAATGATGGATGCAATGAGCAACAACAATGGATAATCATTTCATAGGGCACTGTACAGTGGATTCTTAAAACAATTGTTAAAACAATTTCTGCTGGACCTTGCAGCTATGTACACCACTTTTAAGCCAATGTGAAGTTCAGAAATGCTTCAGTGAAAAGCTACATCTATCGTTTACGGTGACAACTCATTCATCACTTTCACATTTATTGAGAAAATGAAAGAGTGGCCTGGAAAAAAAAAATACATGAGCAGTGAAGTAGCTTCTCCAGTCATGAGTACTGCAGTCTTTTGAAGTTCAAAAAGCATAAAGTTCATCTGAACAATGTACTGCTCTAACAGTTATTTTCTCACACCTTGACCCACATATGGATTAAATTTTCAAAAAGGAACTAGTGATTTGAGGTTCCTTAGTTTTGGAGGATGGCTTTGGGACACCTTATTTACAGTGAGTGCTGAACCCCTGCCCTCTGAAAACATTATGTCATGTTGAAAGTTGTCTTTTTGGCACCCAAGATCACTAGCCAATTTTTAAAATGTTGACCACATGTTATAGGTGGTAACTGTGTCACAGGAAATACATAATATGACACATAAGTTTTATAGTCTCAATAGTCACACTACTCACAGGTGTCAGCATTGTGAGTTATACAAATTGTTCCAAGCACATGAAGCTAAAGTCTAATTTCACAACACATTGTTAGGCATTCTATAAATCAGAGGTTCTCAAACTGTGGTCTATGGACCACCAGTGGTCCATGAACTCCATTCAGGTGGTCTGCTGATAGTTCCCTCTAAAGTGCGCACCTGGGCAGCTGAATACAAAAGAATGAAGGGCCACCCACTTAATAAGTGGAGTTGCGCAAGCGTGTAAGGTGAGGTGGTGGCTTTGGGATGGAAATAAGGGGTAGGCGGGATGGGGCAGTTGGGTGAAAAGAGGGGGTGGGAGGATTTGGGATGTTCAGAGGAGAGGACACATCCATTACATTAGAAAGGCAAGACTGATGTTCAGATATGAATTGTGCTCTTATTTGTAGAGCAAAAAAATTTTTAATACAGCGTTTTTATCCCAAGTGCTTTACAATAGTTAGCAAATGGTACCAGTAACTTTTGGAAAGATGATGAAGTGGTCCACCAAGACCCTCAGCAATTTTCAGCTGGTCTGCAAAAAAAAAACAGTTTGAGAACCAAACATTGCTATAAATGTATGTACATTACAGAAAACACACTATTGGGGAATTTTTAAACAATTCCATCAAGACTATTTCTGGTATCTCTACCTGTAAAACCAGTTTTACAAGGAAGAATGTTTAAAGAAGAACTAGACTTTATTTTTTTTAAAAAAAAAATGAAGCTGAGACTAACTGTTACTTATCTACTTATTCTAAATGACATGGAGCAGGACAGAAGCACTCATCACAAGGGACCCACCAACTGGTTCTACCACACTGAAAAAACAACCACCTATTGTGATCAAACAGTAGTCCTGCTTTGAGTAGGGGGTTGGACTAGATGACTGCCTGAGATCTCTTCCAACCCTAATCTATGATTAGAAACAAAATGTAGGCATGATTATAACCTTCACTAAAGAATAATAAGCAAAAACCTACCTACAGGAATGGAGGCAAAAAAATTAAGGATCAGTGAATAGATTTATTTAAAAAAATCTGCATGACAATATTCATGTTATAATAAAATCATATTGCATACCAATGTTTATTCTTTTTTTTAAGAAAAGAATTTACTATAAATGACCACTAGTTCAGCAATGTATGGCCACTGTATTTCTGGGGTATGGACTGTGTAACAGTCCACTCTCATCTCCAATAACACAGGCCAATTCCCGGTAGCAAAAGCAAAAAGGTGACAATGTGGCTCTCTGCTCTGGTGGAGTGCATGGAAATATTGAAGTCTGCTGGGTAGGAATGGGTTTCTGATACATGGATTTTCCCCATGGAGGCTACTGAAATAATCTGTCCGATGATTCTGGCTTACGCAGATTTCTCAGGAAGATCACAATGAATGATAGAAGGCAGCCCTTGTTATTACTGTGCTGTAAACTAGAAGAGAGACACAAGCATAGGCTGGGGGAGGCTGTGCCGCCCCAAACCGTCTGGCCTGGCCCCACCCATGCTCTGCCCCCAAACCACCTCCTGCAGTTCTCTGTGCTTTGCTCTTGCCCAGGCTGACTGGGGCTGGCCAACCTGCTGCAGAGCCTCAGGGTAGCTGGCACTGGGGCATTGGTGCCAGACTGGTGCTTGGATCACACCTCCTGGCCACCTGATGCTATCGGGATGCTGTGGCCACGCCACCCAGGATACCAGGGCTGGGAGCCATGATGGGGATGCTCTGGGCTCCTGCAGGGGATGGGTGAGGAAGAGGATAATTGGAGAGTCTCCCAATGGCCGGGTTACAGAGCCACCCATAGAGACAAATTCCCACTTGATTATACTAGTGTTGTATGAATACTAGGTATCGTTTAGCCGGTTTCTCTTATGCAAGAATAGAAAAGGTATGAGGAAAGACGTCAAAACCACTGCTTAATTGTTCACAAAACAGCATCAATAGGAGAGAGGGAGGTTAATTAGATCATGGCAAAGAAGAGATTCAGCCCTCTTCCTTACATGCCCACTGGGCAACCACATTTTATATAAAAAGGAACTCAAGTGTAATGGTTTTCAATCTCTCACAAAGTGAGACTGCAGGTGAAACAATGTGTAAAACCAATTCACAAGCGGTTTAATATTCAACAGAAACTGACAATGCCACTAATTTAGCCAATTAAAACAGTTTTGGATAGTGATCATGTAGGCTTAAGAACTACGTTCCCCCTCCCTTACACTTTCAAGTCAGCTTGCTGACTTACTGTTAAAGCCTGACCATTTTACAGTATAACTGTACAGAATCCTAATGTCCTTACTCTTTAGGTTAACTTCCCACTGAACTGTAATGAGAGTTCTGCCTGAGTAAAGATGGCAGGTCTGTCCCTCATAAAACCTAACAAGGTTTCAAGAGAGTTCATTAAGACCCCAGCCCTGCAAAATGATCTGCCTGGCAAAATAGTCTCAGTGACTAATTGTGCCTTCATATAGAGGTGAAAATAAGGGGGTACCAGCCAGTACAGCATACCAGTGTAAGCAGTGTCAGGAATGATATATATTCTGACATCTGGTGGCGAACTATGGGAATTGCAGTGAGTTTTGGAAAATAACTTTGGGGCTGATCCATTTGCATAGACACACCCACTGCGTCTAGCCTGAGCCCACAGCAGCCCACATGGCCACTTCAGCTGATGTGGGAGCCCCAGTTTCTATGTTATTGGGGCAGGAAATATAAAGTGATGTTACCCTGATTTGGTGAATGAAGGACTATGGACACATACTTGGCCCTTGTTATGATGGAGGGACTTGCCATCATCTAGGTAGCACTCACTGGGCAAGGGCCATGTGTTTCAGAACACTCTGAGATTGAGAGAGGTCATGGGCAGGTCTCTATATCTTTTGCTGAGGGACTTGTTTAAGGGTGCATGCCCCCCCAGCCTATTGCACTGTGCCTCTCTCCACTGTGGAATGTTAGAGCTAATTTTGATTCCCTTAGGAGGCTTGGTTCAGCCTGTTAAGCTGAATTCCTTTTGAGTCTGCTGGTGTACCTGTGCCAAGGTGCTGACCCCCCTCACCCCCAAGAGCTGAAACCACTGAGCACTATGTTAAGTGGGGGTGGGCCTAAAGGCATGTTGGTGGCACCAAGCAATTTGGGCAGCTAGCAGAGCAAAGCAGCGGACTCAGCCCAGCAGTTCCTGGATGCAGTTCATGTGGCTGGTGGAGTGGCTGGCACAGCAGAGCAGTCCATGTGTCGACTAGCAGAGCTGTTTGTGCTGCTAGCGGAATGACTGGCACTGCAGCGCTGTCCATGTGTCAGCTAGGGAGTCACTGGCTCTGGCAAGCAGACCAGAGCAGATTGTGGTGAGGGCTGCAGCGGAACCCCACACAGAGGTGGTGCAGTTGGCCTCAGACCACATAAGGTACCCCATGCCCTACCCTTCATTTCTACCTAGGCTGGGAGGTAAGACTCTGCCAATTGACTTTTGAGCTCTGCACTGACCCAGAACAGAGACTCTTAAGTCAAAAGGTATAAAGACCTGCCCATGACCTCTTTCAATCTCAGAGTGTTCTGAAATGCATGGCCCTTGCCCAGTGAGTGCTACCTAGATGATGGCGAGTCCCTCCATCATAACAAGGGCCAAGTATGTGTCCATAGTCCTTCATTCACCAAATCAGGGTAACATCACTTTATATTTCCTGCCTCAATAACATAGAAACTGGGGCTCCCACATCAGCTGAAGTGGCCATGTGGGCTGCTGTGGGCTCAGGCTAGAGGCAGTGGGTGTGTCTATGCAAATGGATCAGCCCCAAAGTTATTTTCCAAAACTCACTGCAATTCCCATAGTTCGCCACCAGATGTCAGAATATATATCATTCCTGACACTGCTTACACCGGTATAAGGTAGCCACCAGTACCGGCCCATACTGCTAACTTTAAAGTGCTGCTGTGGCAGTGCTTTAATGTCTCTTCTCCTTTTGCGCCCTTGATCAGCAGCCCTGCCAGGTCTCTGCCAACAGGACTGCCAAGGTGGGGGGTGGACAGTGTGCACAAAAGGGGCAGTGACATTAAAACCGTCTGTCTGTATGAAAGATGGCTTGCAGATGGTATATAATCAGATTCCAAAGCCAGAAGGGATTATTGTGTTCACCTTTGTCTCGTCTTCTGTAAGAGACAGGCCATACAACTTCCTCAAAATAATTCCTTTTGAACTATAAATCAAGTTAGGATTTTTAAGAGATATAAAAAACAGAGAGATAGAGAATCGACCAGATCACTTGGCAAGTTGTTTCAATGGTTACTTGCTCTCATTGTTAAAAATGTACACCTTATTTCCAGTATGAATTTGTTTAGCATAAACTTCCAGGCACTAGATCTTGTTTATGTATCTAGGTCTACTAGATGGAAGAGCTAGCTCATCAAATACTTGTCCCACAAGTAGGTACTTACAAACTGATCATGTCATCCCTTAACCTTCTCTTTGTAAAGATGAATGTGTCTCTCTGTTATGACCTCAGGGTCATTTAAGAAATAGTTAATTCCCTTTTGGCCATCAGTCACTTCCTCAGCTGAAGGTTTACTACAAGTAATGTTGAATAAAAACCACTATACAGCAGCTTCACATACTTGAACAAAAATATTCATTTTTGAACATGTTATAGCTGTAACCTTAGATTAGTAGCATTGGCTCAAAGGCTGTTGCTGAGGCACTTGTTAGTTACAATACTGAACACAGTCTTGTCTATTTAGAAAAGTCTCTAAATGGACACTGGTTCCCACTTTCATGGTCTATTATACTATTGGTTTCTTTTCAGCACCTCCTTTGTCTTCAGACTAAAGAGGCTAAGCTTTGCAAGCAAGTTGTCCTGAAACTCTTGGGATAGGCTGGAGGTCAGTAGGGACAGCATGTACAGAACATCAGGATGCATAGAGAGAATACCTTTAAGACATTCCATCCTTCCTCTGGAAAGATTTAGTACCTCCAAATTCTCTGGAATCATTTGGGTGGCAGCCCAGAAGAGGAAGCAGTCTCTCCCATGTATAAAAATTGCACCCGGACATGGGAGCTCTAGATCATGGAAAGAGTAGCTAATAAACTGTTGAATCCAGCTCTTTTTGTGCTGAAGATTGGAAGAGCCTGCCAACTTCGTATCTGTCATGTCAGACCAAATGGAGTCTTCAATGCAAGGCTGATTTAAACACACAACAACAACAAAAAAACCCCAACACAAGGAATCCCTGTGGCAACACAAAGTAAATGTGGTGAGCTCGGTCACACACAAGGCTGGAACAGGAATGATGTCAAATTCTTCAATCATTACTTAGCTCGTATTTTTGCAAAATTCCCTTTGAACTCTTTTGCAGTAAACTCAATGGCAGTTTTCCATGAAAAAGGAATGATTAAAGGTTTCTGGACTGGGCCCACTATAATGGTGTACTTGTCCTTATTTCATTCATAAAGAGAAAGGATTGTTAGATTACTCTTCAAACAATACATAAAATGGTCTCCACTCCTATGGAGAATTGCTCCTCAAAGCCATAAAGCATAGATATTATGCTTTCTCTCCCTAAACCTAATCCAGTTACCAAAAAAAGGCTCCTCAAATTCTGGAAAAAAAGGCAAAAGACAAGCTACTGAGATTTTTTCTTCCAAATTGAAGGGAAGTGTAGCAAGACATGGTCTGTTCCTGCCTTCTTGCACCACACAAGTCTGCTCAGACTCCACTATGTGGGTATCTGCATTCTCTCCATCAACACCTTTACAGTATTGCTGCTCAGAGCTGTTTTTTGTATCCTTAGCCCTTCTCTGAGGACCCAAGAGGAGAGTTCTCCAGTCCTGGAGACCTCAGAGGCCTGGTCCACACTAAAAAATTAGGTTGGCATAACCAAGTCACCTAGGGTGATGAAAAATCCACACTAAGCAGTGTAGTCAGTCCAAACTAAGCCCCTGTATAGGCAGCACGAGGTTGGAGGAACAATTTTTCCAATTAATCTAGCTATTACTTCCTAGGGAGGTAAATTACCTATGCCAATGGGAGGACTCATCTCATCAGCTTCAGTAGGGTCAACACTGAATGGCTGCTGTAGCATTAGAGAAGCTTTGATTCTGGGCTCAGATAGCCTTACTCCTCTCCCTTACACTTCCTTCCTGTGCCTTTCAAGTGGTCCTCAGCTGATGGGGTAATTCATCCCTTAGCTCACCTAGCCTGCTATCCTAGTTAATTAACTTCAGTTACCCATCTAACTGGGGTAGTGTGATCAGACTGCAAGTTCACTTGTTAACTCCCTGCACTCCATCACAGGAAGGTTGTCTTTGCAATACTCAGTCTTCAGGTACACCTAATCCATACATTGTGGCTGTGTCCCAAAACATAGTTCAGCGCTGGTCAGATTTTTCCACTAAAATCTCTGGTATTCAGCAGTTTGTAACTGGACTATTTCAAACCTCATTGGGCTGTACCTTGGCAGCTACTGCTGTCATTCCCAGAAGTACCAACTCCTAAAATGGTTCAGGGCTTACTTGTATTTTGTTTGTTTTCAATTAAGATTATTCTCAGTAATGTTCCCTGCTGATGAATTCTCACCTACTACAGTGCTGTACTTGAACAACTTTAGCAATCAACTCCAGACAATTACACACATCTAAAACAGCAAGAGCCTTTGTTCAAACCTTTGAAAAACAAGTTTTTATTTCTGTTTTACAATTTTTATCTTTGCTACTTGTCACTGAAGGCAGCCAATTGACTGGTAGTGACCAAAAAGGAAAGTATGGATTTCCATTTTCTCTCTCAAACTGAAGCATAAATGTCATTGTAAATGCAGTTAAACACATGTGTTTTGTGGAAAATGCAGGAAGTTTCATACTTTCTTCTATGAAAACATGCAGTTATTATGAAGTAGGAGTTAGAGCTATATACTTGTGCAGTATTCAAATAAAATAAAAGGTAAGCAATCACCACATTAAACAAAAACATCCTATATAACAAGTTAGTTAACTAAAGCCCCTTACATATTGTTAATCTATCATTCATATCACGTACCTCTTTTTAGGTTGCTACTGCACAAAACAATTTCATAGAATCCCAGGCCAGAAGGGACCAACCATTGTGATCATGAAGTCCAACTTCCTATATAACAGGCCACAAGACTACCTTAAAATAGTTTTTAGAGCACATCTTGCTTTAAAATTCCTAATGGTGTTGAATCCATGACACTTAGGAAGTTGTTCCACTGGTTAATTACTCATTATTAAAAATGTACACCTTATTTCCCCATCTGATATTGTCTAGCTACAACTTCCAGCCATTGGCTTGGTCTAGACCTTTCACTGCTAGATTGAAAGCCTATTAAATATTTGTCTGCCCATAATAAAGTCATCCTTTAACCTTTTATTAAAATAACTAGTTTGATCTCAGTGAGTCTATCACTATAAGGCATGTGTTCTAATTCTTTAGTCACCCTTGTGGCTCTTCTCTGAACCTTCTCCAATTTAACGATTCAAAAAGGATCTTGGTAGCTGCTGGAATACTATGTCCAGTTCTGGTGCCATCTCATCAGTCTCAAATACCCCAAAATTCTGTGCCCTCTCTGCTGGAGTGTATGTTTGTCCCTGCTAGTTGCATGCTTTTGGTTAGTCAGAATGGTGGCCTTTGCATGCATACACACACCCTGATGTGACATGCAAGTTTGTAGTACAGTATAACCACAGGATGTGATTGTTTTCTGGAGAACTGGGAGGATACGTTAGCACCTGAGCCATGTGAGTGTGAGCATGTCATCTGCTAATGTGAAATGTGTCACTACCATACTTTGAGCCATCTCATAGCAAGAATAGTCTTAATACCAGAGTAAGGACAATTTTTTTAAAACACATTCTGTTGAAAATACTAGTGACATTTTCAGAAAGTTGTGATGAGAAGTTGCCTAATGTGCCTAAGTGCATAGGCCTAACCTCTGTGACCTCAAGTGGAGGAATTCAAGTGGGCAATGGACAAACATGCAGTGAGAGAGATCCTTCCCCATAGGACAGGGAATGCAGATGGTCTGCTGCTGTAACATCAGCCCAAAGGGCAGAGAAGGATATGAACCACTAATGCCCCTTTTCTATTGTGTAAGCAAAGGATTACTGGCAGCGGTGGATGTGCCAGCCCATCCAATGAAGAGCCATTATGGGTGACCATACTGAGAGCCAGTAAGGATACTTGCATGGGCTCCTGCCATCACTGTGGGTGGGGGGGACACCATAGTGGTGTTGCTGTGTCATAACTCCTCCGTATATGAAAGAGGGTCACCTGCAGAAGTTGGGATTTTCAGAGGTCCTGAGTACCCAAAACTCCATCTGGAGCCAATGGGAACTCTGGGTGCTCATTACCAATCTAAAAAAACAAACCCAAAAACCACTAGGCAAGAGGTCTATTGTACACCTAATATGCAGATGACACTAGCATGACAACCTGTTTAGGTGTCTTTTTGTCCCAAAGCAACTGTAGACACCTACTGGTTTCCCTGCACATGTTCAGACCAGCTAAGCCGTGCCACCACTGCCTGTGTTACTGCAGCTACCCTGCTGTTTCTACTTGCATGAAGCGTACGTGAGCTGGTAATCACACCTAGCTTGTAATATAGATGTAGACTACATTTCAGATGCAAGTTTCTTATGGGAATGCTATGCCATAGCCTGCTGGCCTTCTAAGAAGAGGTATCAGTGGTTCCATGCAAGTCCACTTGCCTTCCCAGGCTAATGAGCCTGGATTGCTCAGATTTGAAATCAGAGTTTCCCTTTTCCTAGGCAAACTTGCCTGATAAGGTTAAGTGAACCTGGTCTGCCCCAGTTTGAAATCAGAGTTTCTCTTCTCCTATATATTGGTTCAGGGCTCCTTATTCTGTTCCAGAAGGGCTGCACCGAATGTGTTTCCTTAGAACAAACTATCCCCATCCAGGGGGATGCATCTCTACACCATTATATTCCAACTTGTTTGAGTAGACAGTTATCTTTTTTAGCATATAGTAAAGCTGGTTGCAAACTCCTAAATTTAGTTGGCATATTTCCACATGTAAGCAATGATAAACTATTCTGGGATAGATTTTCAAATGCCAAACAGCAATGGATGGTTTCAAAAGTGTGTAATTACACATTTAGGTGAGCAAAACTGTATGTACAAACCCTCTCATTTTCACTAGATGCTTTAATTTCTCTTCTGAAAATAAATTTCAAGTTTCTGCGTGTGCCATATTGTGCTCCATGTAGGCTGAAATTCAGTCATATGCCTGGGAAGAGCACAAGATACACCCATCACTTCAGTAACATAGATCTTTCACCTTTACAAAGAAGGCAGGTATATTTCACCTTAAGTTCACAATCTTAAAAGATACTCTGAAAAAAAGCCCTGCGCTCTTGGAGTAACATTCCACGATCTTAAGGATTTGATCTAGCATGGACTAGATAAGAATAGGAATTGAGCAAGGATTAAGGAATAAACTCACAGTAAGGAGTTCAGAGACCATCCTAGATAATAGGGTAAAGAACTTCATCTTTCTCTCTGACTAAACCAAAGTATTATTGCCAAAAAAAGGTTATATAAAACAATGTACTCAACAAAATTGCCAAAATATGATTTTTCTAAGAAAAGGTCACTATTTGATTTTGCTATCCTTAGTTGTATCAGAAGTCAGAGATACTGTATATAGGTAATTTGTGATCAACAATTCAGAGGAAAATATATTCAGGAAAACCTACAGGGAGCAAGTAGATCAAAAAACTGTTAAATGTCACAAGCAGAAAAACTATTTCATTTTATGTAGCATGTGGCTCGATAAGGTTTCACTTGATTTAAAACTCCCAAATGTCATTAAAAAAACCTTGTAGACTAACATTAATATAGGCTTAATAGAAGATATAGGTAGTGTAGGATCTTAATTACTAGTCTACATGCCTCAAGGTTCATAATCTATTATAAATTAGCCAGTTAAGGCATTTGTTTGCAGGTTTTAAGCAAAAATTGTAAAGGTTCTTCCTCCAATTACTTGCTATAATTTGACCTGCCCTTCAAGGAGGTCATGACCAGGAAATTCTCGTGAATTAATACTTATGCTTAGAACATTTCCTTCAATACATTTAAATCTTTGAATGGATATGCCTTTTAGTGCAGCTTTTCAATATCTATAACCATTATTAATTCCTTACATTGTTTGATTCAGTGAACAATACCTGATCTGAGTTGCAAAAACTTTGCTCAGTTGACACTGGGCTACATCACTGTCTGGAGAAGGGATGTTTTCCGTTCCAGCCTCCAGTATACATCTGAATCTCAGTTTCCCTAATTCCCTGCTATGCCAATCACTCAATTAGAGTTCCAAAAATGGAGCCTCCCCTCCTGCTGTCTGGAATATTACAAAATTCAGCCTTTTACTGGAAGAGAAGAACACTCCTAATTTCACCTTGCTCAGTGGCTTCCAAAGCTCTGTCAGTAAGATCTGGGAATAATTCACCTTCCTTCATCTCTGGCTTCATGACATCACTTTTGTGTCATTCAAGACATTCATGAATTTAAAGGACAGAAAGAACAGGTATGATAATCTAGTCTGGGTTCTTCCATAACAAGGGCAAAACAATTTCACTCAGCGACTCCTGCATCAAGCCCATAACTTCTGGTTAAGCTAGAACACATCAAGTCTTGTTTCTTCCCTTGTACCAGGGCTTGCAGCAGTCTTTGCACACCGGATTTACAGAAGGTCAGCACTATTCCAAAAGATCCCTGACGCTTTTCACAAACTCCTTACCACCCTCCCTCAGAGCTGTCCATTTGGCTGAAACAAACCCCGCCCGCTCCCTTTGCTGAGTGAACATTGCAGCAGCTGTCTGTGTGCTACCCAGGTGCTACTTATTCACAGGTCCCCCTCTTTACTGAGAGAAGAGTCAAGTCTTCACATCCTGCTTGCTCTTCACCAGGCTTTGTTCTCAGTCACAAGCTTCCTGTATGAGGTAGCACCCTCAGAGTGCCTGACCTTAAAGGGGGACATGCACCAACACACTGACCAATGTTGAGCCCTGTTACACTACCATATGACTAGTGCAACATCCCATAGTACGACTAGTGCAACATCCATTATATTGCATGGAAAAGCTCTCACTGAATGTAATGGGATTTGGATCAGGCCTATAGAAGACATCTATATTATATAGATTCCCATAGTAGATAAGTAGAATTACCTAGAATGTAATTTGCTACACTTCCTGTAAGCATAACATATAGTTATACTCAAGCAGTAAAGTATATCCTTCAGGGTGTATTTCAGCTGTATGATGCGTAGTAAATTCTCTTCACAAATTACAGCTGTAAATGTTACCAGTTCTTTTATTGGCAAAACACTCTCTCTCTGTGCAAGAATAATCTTTAGTTATATTTTATTTTGCAGATTAGCACTTGCCTCTACCTCTGATGGAACTTCAGGTTATGAACTGATAATTCTGCAATAGTCCTAAATCCCTTTACCACTTAAAAATATATGTAAGTAAAAATTCTTAAAGGAACAAGATTTTTTTTTGGTATGCAGAAATGCAACACAGATAAAATACAAAAATCTACCTTAAAAACATAGGCTCATGATGTTAAACCACAGTGAAGCTACACTGATTTACACCAACTGAGAAACAGGCCTATGAAATTCAGCTCTTAGTAACGAAATCTTAAAAAAGCTATATCCTTCCCTCTCACACAAATGAGATTTTAAACTACTATTAGGGTCTAAGATGGTTTTATGCACTTTGGCCCAGATCCTGGACATCTGAGAACATGCTTTCTTAATCCTGGGACTGACTTATCACTGGGACAGTCCCCAGCATAAATTAGGAGACTCATGACTGCCATCATTTATCTGAGCTGTTAACAGCCCTGGCCTCCCAGCAGCCTAACTAGACCTGGGAGGGGGGAAATTAAGTCAAAGGGAACCCAGACCCAACTCTGCCCCCCAGCTTTGCCACCAGTTACAGGAGCTCTACATCACAAGGGGATTGTCCTATCAGAGGAGGCATGTAAATCGCTTCATGGCTGATTTCTACCACCAGAGTAGGCAAGAGATTCTGGCCCTCTACCTCTGTTTAAACTTAAATAATAGATCCTCCTTTCCCAGTTTCCAACAGCTGTTGTAATGTGCAAGACTGAAGAGGTGTTGGTGCCATCCATAATTTTGGAAATTGAGTATCCAAGTGTAAAAGTTATTCCAACAGAGTGAATACAAAGCATGGTGCATGGGAATGAAATACACATTCTTGGCCCCCCACCAAACCACTGACAAGTTGCCCCATAAAGTGTCTTTGCAGTGATGTTCTAATATCTAGAATTCATCTAGCCAGCTGCAGCTCTGAAGTTCTCAGGGCTGATCAGGGCACATTTGACAAACACCTTTTCATGTACAGATGGAGCATTCCAGTGGGAAATGTGGGTTACTGGGTAATTGAAATGCAACGAATGTCACAAATCACTGAAGGCCAGCGGTATTACTTTGTTAGCTCTGCAACAGCAGAAGAAGAGTTACTGTTATGCTCTCCACCTCAGCTATTTATACACTGATATAAAGTAGGTCAATCTGTCTAGGTGTTCTTCCACTTACCCAAGAAAAATAGTCTCAGACATCACCCCAGAAAACAGCAAGGTCAAAGGAATTAAAACCTGGTACTCCTGAATTCTAAACCAGACTTTTACCCAAGACCACACAGCATGTCAGTGTCAAACCACTGAGGCCTAAATTGTCAAGAGTGTCCACTAATCTTGGATGCTTCAGATTCTGAATTTGAGCCACCTAGGGCCTGATTTGCAGAGATGTTGAGCATCCACAACTCTAGCTGATGTCAAAAGTGATCAACACTTGTAAAAGAAAGGAATAAAAGCAAGCTCTAGAGGTCTTTCAACCTGAGCACCCAAAGACTGAGTCACTGACGAGTCATAGCCACTTTTGAAAACTGATGCATTAACCTCATTGTATGGAGCTCACCTGTAAGATAATAGTAACTTCCCATCACCACTGTGAGGTCCTGTGGGTAAGATGAACCTAATGATCTGAAAGGGTTTTGAATGTGTAAAGCATTCATTATTATTCTTTCCCCATATTTATACCCTAACTGTTGTAGAAAGAGGAAACAAAAAGTAAAGATTAGATCCTATTCTTATGAAGATTAACCTCTGGAAGCTTGCAGCAACCACTACTGCAGTTCAGAAAGAGATAGCTACCTATTGGGATGCAGATGGGGAGCAAAGTCCAGTGGGGATAGGTAGATAGAAGGGAAAGCTGATTATTGTGGGGAGTAGCCTATGAAATTGTGAGAAAGCTGGTATTTGGTGAGAGAAGTCTTAGTATTTTGCAAAAGAGATTCTGTTTGGCTGAGGATCTTATTTTGGGAAGAACCTGTTCTCTCATGATACCTTGTGGTCTCAAAGTAGGGGAGCTGTTACTTTTTGGTGATGTGGGGACATATGCAGCATTTTGAGAAAGAACTGCTCATTTGTGAGGGAGGAAGTATGGCAGTCTCTTTTGCCCTCCCATGACTCTCTTTTTTCCATGTGGCTGGAAAGAGCCTCCTTACATCCTTCCCCATAAAGTCTATTCTACATCTGAGCCTACTTGCATCCACATCATGTGCCTGGTTTCCTTACTGCAGCTGCATATATATTTTACTCAGCTACTTTCCCTTAATTAATCCAGTTAGTTGATCCAGCAATAGTATACTGTCATGCCTGAAGCAGTCCAAGTTTTAGTGGACGCACTGCACTTCAGCTTTTCCTGTTGGTCAGGACTTCATTTGTGCATCTTCTCTCCCCCCATCCCCCATCAGAATTTTATTAAAAACAGCATCTGAGAACCAGCTAGCTTGCTAGGATTTTTGAAGTATTTTTATTTAAAAAAAGTGTTAAAAATGTGGCGGTTGTGTCCAGGAATTAGGTAGTTTTGGGAGGGAATTATTAAAGAAATTAATCTTATGTCAAAATGCCAGCTTCAGGGAGATCCCATGACTTGCTATCTTAATGCTCTAGTGGAGGACTGGCATTTTAAAACAAACACAAATTGCTTTTTCTTTCATTAGCAACTAGATTCAATATTGCACACTATCAGAAAAATGGGGCTGCTCTTCCCATTGAATTGTGGTTAATCAAAGTATGGCTGGTTCTTGTAATGTGAAGGCTGTAATATCTAGTACAAACACAACACCAATTAAAGGATATGTAATTAAAAAGGTCATCTGCCATTCTAGCCTATCCAGTGGAGGTGGGACTCCTCATCAGGCAAACCAGAACTTTTATCCAAGTTCTCTGAATGTTAACCTGTTCCTAAACATGTAGTATGTCACATCGTCTTATTGTGACCACTCCGCCTTAAAAAAATATTCAAAAATATGAGCCAACATTGAGTGCACAATCAAAAAGACAATGTGTATGCTCAAAACATTCAGAGATCCTGAAGGACTTTTTAGGTGTCTAACTCCCAAAGCCTAAAACCTTTGAGAATCTGAGTGTAAGGGGCAGACTGTTATAAGAGCTTACCACCTAGAGTTGGAGCCAGAATTTTAAAATTCAGTTCCCATTGAGAAGTGTCCAGATTTTTCAAAACAGATGAACTGTGGTAGGATGTGATATTTTTTGAAAAATCTGGCTGTCTTTCATTGGGGATGGCTGGATGTTGAAAAATCTAGCCTTTATTTAGGCATCTAAAATGGGAGAGGAGAAACTTTTGGAGGGTGGGGGGAATCTAGCTCTAATTGTGGGTGCTAATCACTTTAAAATCTGGTTGTAAGTGGGCTTCCTTAAGCTTGAACAGAATAGACAGTCCAAATTCACATGCTCAAATTTGCACAGCTTCCAATCTTTCAAATTCTTTGATCCTAATCATGTCAGCACCATGGCCACTATTCATTTTACATTTTCAGAGAGCTGTGTTGTGCTGAACTTACTCTTCGGAGTTAGAGCTCCCTCAAAGACGGTGGGAAAAAACTGAACACAAAAACATAGGAGCTGAATCCACAATCTAAGGGAGAGAAAAGACTCACAGAGATGAAAAGTAGCTGGCTCAAACTCAGCCAACAGGGGTGATATGAGTAGGAAGTGAAAAAAAACCACTATCACTATGTAGTTGAAGCCAATGCTCATCCTGTATTGAAGTTAAAGGGTTGCCAACCCTCCAGGATTGCCCTGGAGTCTCCAGAGATTAACCTTTAACTAAAGATTAGCATGGTGAAACCTCCAGGAATAAGTCCAACCAAAATTAGCAACCTTACATATGCCCGATACCTTTTTCAGCAGCAGGTTTTGATTCTACTGGATACAGGTTTTAAGAAAAAAAAAAAAAAACCACAAACCACACACAAAAAAAAAAAAAAAAAAAAAAAAAAAACAAAAACCACCCACCATATCCATTGTCCTCCCAGGGTAGCATCCTTCAGAGGACACACATTAAAATGATAAAAGCCAAAAGAAAGTTGAATTGTTCTTTTTCTAATGTTGATAATTTTTGCCACCACAGAGTCGCAAATCGTATGAAAGATTCTGTCTCATTCCTTAGAAAAGCACTTGTAGTCCTCTGGCACTCCTGGAATGTTGTATCTGAGAATATTTCAGATACAAAAATAAGCAAAACATCTTTTAGCTTGTTTATCTCTAGAAATGATTTCTAACCACTATAGATAAATAGTATTTAAGTGCTCCACACAACTCTATCAAAAGGAGCAAGGTACAATATCAAAATGAAAAGAAGAACAGTGGACCTTGCTTTGGAAATTCACAGCTTTTGCACGTCTCCCACTCAGTTCTACCCACACGAGTTATGAAGCTCACGCACTAAATATAAACTCAATTAACCTGCAGCAATCAGTACAGTGTTGTCTTCTAGACTCACTAAAGGGGAGACCTAAGCTTTGTCAACTGACTAATGGGGTCATCTGGTTCAGTTACAGTCTTCATCGTTGTATTAGCCAGATATATAGTTCTTCCTTAGACTGTTTTCTTGGCCTTAAGAATACATTGTTGCTAAGTGCATCCTGTTCTGTCCATTTACGTATGGTGAAAAAGTCAGAAAGGAGCATGGCAACTCTGACAGCTACTGTTAGGGTTACAGGGTTACCTGCACCTCTGACCCCTTCTCTTGTCTCTCCCCACCCCCAGATTTCAGGCCCCATGCCTTTAGCTTCCTTAAACAGAAATACCATGATTCTCGCACCTTTGATTCAGTCCTGGCCTACAGTACCCTGTGCATCAAACATGCTTACCCAGCAAGTCGGATAGGGTTTGAGAGCTGCAATTCATCCCTTTGGGAGCTTGTGACCCATGAATTACAGTGACCAAAAACAACCTTCTTAAGCTAAAGAATTGTTTCATCTTAACACAAGAGCAAGAGAGTTTTAAAAGGCAACAGGAGGTCTACATACACATCCGAGCTAAAGTCTTGTCTCATGCCTTAGTCTCTTCCTGTAAACTCTCACCCCTTACATATTTCCTTTGTGACTCCATTTAAAGCCACCAGAAACTTTCCTGCTCTCAGCTCGTATGCTTGGACCTGCTTCCCAAAATTAGTTTGGTGAGCTTCCTAAGGGGATCAACTAGAGCATCAACCCTAAAGGCCTTTGTGTTGTCTCAAGTGTTTTCCAACAACCTCCTTGCCCTTCATTGTTTGAAGGATGCCTTCTCTCATGTTTGTGTGTTGCCTTCTTGTGTTTCCCCAGCAACTATTACCCTTTATTAAACTATACTGCATTAAATGTATTGGTTAATATCCCTTATTAGAGCTAAATATACAGAACAAAACATTCAAAATGTCACACATACATCACATTAAAGTCATCTAACAGTGTTTAGAGGACAACAGGACAAGGAAAGCAAGTGTCAAAAAAGCAGAGGGGCACATTCTACCATTCTTACTCCTGTTAAGTAGTACATTACCTCAAGGAGTTTCACTGATTTCATTTGAACTGCTCTTTGGATTAGGTGCTATGCATGGTGAGCAAGGGTAGCAGAATCTGGCCCAGAGGTGTTTATTTTTGCATATGACAAGTAGTAGGCAGCTTGTTAATTGTATTTTTTCCTTTGCTGGAAATAAAGGATCTTGCTACTCAAAATGAATTCCTATAAAGTCCAAGTCCAATAATAAGAAAAGAGTGAAGAGATTCTGTAACGGAAATAGTTCTGAAAGTTGCTGATGTAAGCAGTGTCAGGAATGAGATATATTCTGACATCTAGTGGCGAACTATGGGAATTGCAGTGAGCCTTGCAAAATAAGTCTGGGGCTGATCAATTTGCATAGACACACCCACTGCACCTAGCCTGAGCCCACAGCAGCCCACATGGCCACTTCGGCTGATGAGGGAGCCCCAGTTTCTACGTTATTGGGGCAGGAATGATAAAGTGATGTTACTGTGATTATGTGAATGAAGGACTATGGACATGTACTTGGCCCTTGTTATGATGGAGGGACTCGCCATCATCTAGGTAGCACTCACTGGGCAAGGGCCATGCGTTTTCAGAACACTGTGAGATTGAGAGAGGTGATGGATAAGCACCTTTACCTTTTGATGAGGGCTCTGTCTGAGGCCTCCTAGGCCTATTGCACCCTGCCTCTCTCCAGTGTGGAATGTCAGAATTGAATTTTGCTTCCATTAGGAGCCTGGTTCCAGGCTGCTGAGCTGACAATTGCTTTGGGCTCACTGGTGCACCTGTACTAAGGCTCCCCTACTGTGAGCTGAAATCACCTAAGAGCTAAAGAAATCACTGAGCGCTGTCTTAAGTAGGGGGGACCTGGAAAAAGTGCAGAGTGGCTGGTGCAGCAGAGCAGTCTGTGTGTTGGCTAGCAGGATGGCTAGCGGAGTGACTGGTGCAGCAGAGCTGTCTGTCGACTAGTGGAGGCGTTGGTGCTGCAGGCAGAGTGACCGGTGTGGCAGAGCTGTCTGTCTGTCACCTAGCAGAGGCGTGGGTGCTGCGGGCAGAGTGACCAGTGCGGCAGAGCTGTCTGTGTGTCGGCTAGCAGAGCAGCTAGCGGATCAACGGGCAGAGCGGTTTGTAGGACAGCCAGCGGAGCGGAGCAGAGCCGATTGCGGTGAGAGCTGCAGCGGAACCTCACGGAGAGGCGGCACAGTCGGCCTCGGACCACGTAAGGTGCCCCGTGCCCTACCCTCCATCTCCACCCAGGCTGGAGGTAAGACTCTGCCAATTGACTTTTGAACTCTGCACGGACCAAGGACAGAGACTCTTGGGCTGTTGGACTTTTGGGACTATTGAGTGACTTTTTGGGGTTGTGGAACTCAAGAGCCAAAGGGAAGGCCATGGCCTATTTGCTGGGAGGGGGGCTTCTGGTTCATGGTTTGGTTTATTAACCTTGTTTGTGGTGTTTCCCCAATATAATGCCACATTGTCTCTCCCTGTTATTAAAAGGCTTTGGTACACTCAGACTCTGTGCTTGCGAGAGGGGAAGTATAGTCTCTTACAGACGCCCAGAGGGGTGGTATATGGTTGTCCCAGGTCACTGGGTGGGGGCTCGAGCCGGTTTTTGTATTGTGCTATTGGAATGGAACCCCTGGATACTGAACCCGGCCCTTGTTGCTGCCAACTCTGATGGGCAGAAGGGTTACACTGACACCAAGGAAGATCAGGAGGATAAAACAGGACTAGTACAGTTACAAAAGAATAATGGAAGAACTAGATGTTTGGATCAAGTATGACACCACTTGAAGTTAATTAGAACTATTTGGGGCGCTGTCTCCCTGGCATGACAAGTTAACCTACAGTTTAGTTTTGAAACTTTTGAAGAGGGGGAGGGGAACCATCTAGATCAATCATCCAAACCTTGCTCGGGGAGTAAGAAAAAGGATGATCTGAATCTATTTTATGGTTGTAACGTTTATTAGGAAAGGAGACAACCATCATTTCTTTGGACTATTGGATCAGAGGAAAATAATGTTCCAGCCAGCTTCTTTAGAAAGCAAATTCTATGGATGTCACATTTGAAGTTAAAATACAAATATGTTCGATTGGGTAGAATGTCCACAAACTACTGTAGGTGGAAAAAAAAAAGTGTATATACTCTTATTATGAGACTGGTAGGCATTAGGGCAGGGGTGGGCAAACTTTTTGGCCTGAGGGCCACATGGCGATCACAAAACTGTACGGAGGGCTGGGTAGGGAAGACTACCTCCCTCCCAAACAGCCTGGCCCTGCCTCTATCTGACCTCCTCCCACTTCCCCCCTCAGAATCCCCAACCCATCCAATCACCCCTCCTCCTTATCCCCGATCACCCGCTCTGGAAACCTCCCCCACATCTCTAACCACCGCCCATGGGTCCCCACGTTCTAAGCCCCCCTGCTCCTTGTCTCCTGACCGCTCCCTCCAGAGACTCCTCTGCCCCTATCCAACCCCCCTTCTCCCTGTCCCCTGACTGCCCTGCCTCCAGCCACACTCCCTCCCCCTGACAGGCCCCCTGAGACTCTGATGTTCTAGCCAAACTCCCCCTACCCCATTCTCCATCCCTTGACTGCCCCCCCTGAGAACCTCTGGCCCTTATCCAACCCCTCACCCCCCAGCCCCAGCCCCCTTACCACACCGCTCAGAAAAGTATGTCTGGCCTGGAACCAGACATGCTGCTGTGCTGATCTGACAGAGCACACAGCCCTGTTCACCCCCACAAGAGCGCTGCTCATGCAGCGTGCTGAAGCTGGGGGTGGGGGGAGACAGCGAAGGAGGAGTAGCAGCTAGCCTCCCCAGCCAGGAGCTCGGGGTCCATACAGAATTAGCCCATGGGCCAGATGTGGCCCAAGGGGTGGAGTTTGCTCACCCCTGCATTAGGGAGAGAATGTCACTGGTTTTTAGAAAGAAGGGGTAAAATTCTGTACAGAAAAAATCCCAAAGCAATAGAATAGGATATCTTGCTCTTAAGAGTATTCACATTTCTGTTCTGACCTCAATGTAGAAGACGAGATCTTCAATTACTGAAGACTAGTGTACCTAATCATTGGGGTCAATGAAGCTAGTGTGCAACAGCTGAGAATCTGAGCCATCATTTTTTCATCCTCTGGTAAGATTTAGAGTCAACCAAATCATGTGTTTATTCTGTTACTTTACAATGTTTTAGATTTGCAAGCTGGATTTTTTTTTTTTTTTTTTTTTTTTTTTTTTTTTTTAAAAATGCCCTCCTTAAACCATGGATTTTTTTTTGGCCATTTGTGGTTTTTTTTTGATTTTCAATTTTAAAGAGCAGATTTGCCTCTGGGAGGAAATACAGAATGGTTCAAATGGTTTGTGTTAACTATCATTATTTACACAGGATTTCCACAATGCTTTGCAGACAAATAAAAATGACACAGCCTTCTATGGCTAGGACTTTCCTTGTTTGTGGTCTTAGGCACATTTGCATTCACCTGTTCTATAAGAACAAGTGTGATCAAAAGGTCCCAAGAACCTATGCAAGCAATACGATTTTATTGTTATTTATACTGCACTACACATGTACAAAGACTTACTGTAGTCAAAGATGTATATACACACACAGCAAACAAGGTCCCCGGCCTAGAGTGCTTATTCCCTAAACTCACTAGAACTGTATACACTAGACCGGGGTAGCCAACCTATGGCACAAGTGCCGAAGGCGGCACACAAGCTGATTTTCAGTGGCACTCACACTATCCGGTTCCTGGCCACTGGTCTGTAGGGCTCTACATTTTAATTTAATTTTAAGTGAAGCTTCTTAAACATTTTAAAAACCTTCTTTACATACAACAATGGTTTAGTTATATATTATAGACGTATAGAAAGAGACCTTCTAAAAACGTTTAGACGTATTACTGGCATGCGAAAACTTAAACTAGAGTGAATAAATGAAGTCTTGGCACATCACTTCTGAAAGGTTGTCGACCCCTGCACTAGACAATTTATGTGTATGAGATCCTAAATCTACATGAGAAACGGCTACTTGATTTTCTCCCCTAGCTGATCTCCCTGTTATGCTACAGTTGCTCTGCATTCAAAGGCATTTGGTAACGAACCACTGTACCCAGATATTCTAGTCCTACATCTGCCAGTAGATACTAGTGAAGAGAAAGGAAATTATTCCTTAGAATCAATAGCCCCCAAGCCAGAGTGATGAACTTCCTGCAGTACCATTTATAGGTTAGCACTGGACATGAAGCTGACCAAATTTCAACATCTCAATATCAACTGACTTTGATTGGTTATTTATTGAAAGGGAAAGGTAGACTAATATACTGCTAACGCACTAAATTTGTCAGGTGCCTTTAGCGTCTGCTATTCTCATTTGTAAGCAGTCACAAAATCATCATAACGAAGAGATCAATCTCCTGGATTGTAAAAAGGGGTGATGTGGGAAAAACAGGTAGGAGTTAAGAAAAAATAAATCTGATGCTTAAAATGCTTCCTATCTAAGGATAAGCTTATCTGTTAGAGAAAGTGCCTGGGACTCCTGTCCTGGATTTGTGACTTTGTAACAGTTTACAGGCAAGGGAAGAGATTTCTGATAGTAGAGGCTCTAATCTAGAAGAGGGAAAAAAGGTACAAGATCAACAGTGAAGCTGAAACCTAGACAAAGTTAGCTAAAAAATAAGTTGCCTATTTTTAAGTGAATGTAATCAACTACTGGAACAACTTGTCTAGGGATGCGGTGGATTCACTTGAAGACATCCAAGTCAAGACTGGAGGTCTTTCTAAAAGATCTGCTATAGCGCAAACAGAAGTTACAGCCTTGATCCACAAGTTAAGTGGGTGATTTCTATACCCTGTTGTTATGCTGTTATGCAGCAGGTCATAGTAGAGGATTGTAATAAGCCCTTCTGGTCTTAAATTCCAATCATCTATTTCCAGTTCTGTTAGTCACTTGCTGCCTGACTCTAGTCAATTAGCTACTCTTTGCCTCAGTCTCCCATCTGCACAGAGATAATAGCCACTTTTGAAAAGTGCTTTGAGGTCCTCAGATGAAAGAGAGTTGGTATGATTCAGTTTTGTTGTGGACCCTCAGTGTCTGAATGTGATTGGGTGTAGATAGAAGAGTAACTAGAAAGCTGAGACCACCCAATGCTCAATTATTTCCTACTTCAACATTTTTCCTGAGGAAAAAATGGAAGGATATGGTCTACAGGTAAGGGCATTTAATAAACAAAACATGTCTAGACATTTGGAAGCACGTCAACATGTATATTTATTATGTGTGACCCCACAATAGGGACCAGTTAAATGGAGTTACTGTATTAACCTCTCTCTGGCCAGAAGAGGCAGCTTCTTGACAGTCAGGCCACAAGTTAGAGCCATCAACCCAAACCTAAGGCAAAGCTCTTGGAAAGGAAGGGACTGAAAAGCAGAGATTGTGCATGAGCGTGCACATAACATATTTTGTAGGACATTCAGAGACAATAATTGGCAGGTGGCTTACCCCTTTGTAACATTAGTTATTAATTATAAGAGTAGCTCTGTTATCCCTTATTCATGATGGGGGTTTACGCCATCAGGTCCCATGTGTAGAAGATAGTAAGGTCTCAGTTCTGCCACTTAGGTACTGAATAGCACCTTGCTGCATGAAATAAGCAGGACTTGAGATAGAGTCAAGTACTATAAAACTGGTGAAACTCTGGCTCCAGGAAAGTCAAAGACAGACATTGACTGACTTCAGTGGAGCCAGGGTTTCACACAATGCAGGTAAGGGTGATCAACTCTTGACCTAAAGGTGCATGGTTAAAAGACCCAAATCGGGACAGGAGCATAGTAAAGTTGCATGTGCCACCCTATGATTGTCTGGTCAAAACCAAATATCCCTGGAATGTCAAAAGGCACTTCCATATTTGTATAATAGTTTTCAGCTTTGTATTCAAGCCACTTGAATTCTAGAGATGTTTAAAAAAAAAAAGATAGGGAGGATGTGTGGTGGGGCGGGGAGAAGGGGGACAGTTACAAGATTTTTCTCCTCACTGTACAGATTTTCAGAAGTGGCTAAATCATTTTTACCCATACTTTTTTTTTTTAAAAAAAAGACACATTCATCTTTGGGCAGAGTCCAAGGCTGGAAAAATTTCCACCAGGTTTGAGTGTAACTGAGTCAACTGATTTTTTTGGTTCCGTGACCTGGGAGTGGGGAGGGAGGAAGCCACTAGAAGAACTCAGTTTGTTTTGAGCAAAACTGGTATCTGCCCTACTCACTCACTTGCCAGAAAAAATAGACCCTGAAAGAGTTTCATTCAGGTTGAACAGAGCATTTTGAAACACTGTTTCTAAATGTGTTTCAGAACAAAATATACTGAAATGGTTTGTTTAAGAAAAAGAAAGAAAAAAATTCATAGAAAGCATTTTAACATCTCCAATGGCTTCTTCATTTGTGTTTTTGGCCAAGCTATTCACCAACTTCAAGAATAGTTTTGGTTATCCCCAAAAATGTATTTTTGGGGAAATTTCCTATTCACCGGGGCGGGGAAGAATCACCCAGGTCTACTTACGAGCAGCAGAAAAGAGGTTACTGTTCCTCTAGACTACTGGAAGAATAAGTGGTAAACACCACATAAGCCAGCTATATACTTCAAAGATAGAAAAGTTTTTTAAAAAAAACTAACTCCATTCACAGAATCATCAAAATACTAGTAGGAAGGCAAATGACCAGAGACTTATTTTTAACTTTTCCAAGATGAGAAAAAGTCAGGTGTTACAGAATTACCCCTTTTCTTAATATTCTGTCTATGTCCATCAGAGCAAGCATGAAAAAAATTAAATTGCGGTCTTGTTAATTAGTTTGACCACTACAAAACCATTTGTTGAGTGGCATTTGTTATCAGCATCCCTTTTTCCTGTCACAGACCTGAATGTCAGTTTTATATTTCCCATCTTTTCTGTAAATAAGTTTGGATCCAAGGTCTGCACACTGGGATTTTTATTAGACTCTCAGTCAGAACAAGTAGACAAAACAAGAACTCATGCAGATTGTATGAATATTCTACTAGTTGCAAATCCTTTGGCATAAACATTTATAAGACACTAGTAAAGCTACTTAGTAGGTCTCAAGTCCATGGGAAAGTGGACAAGGCCAAGTCAGCTAATTACCACGTTTTCATGTGAGTAATAAGCACCCTTTATTGAACAAATGACTTTCTTTCTAGCTGCATATAGTTTAATGGGAAATAACCATTAGGTAACAGAAAATTGTGTTTTTCTACCACATTCACATTTTGCCATCTGTTCAGCTGAGCCTATTCTTCTATTGGCGAGAGCCCCAGGGTACGTGTATCCCCATTTTGGTATGTAGAGCCTTTTTGGCAGTGGAACTAGTGAAGCTGTGCTGTTCACAGAGTGCTCTGTATATCAGGGTGTATGTCACCTGCAAGACATTAAGCACTGCTCTGTGACAACTCCCTCCACAGCAGCATGCTCTGAAAGTGTAATGTTGATCCTGCTATCCTTTTTAGGAGAAGCTGCTACAGATCGCACAAGCTGCTTCAGCCCACTGACATATTGAGGAGATATGCAAGAGAAAAATCTTGGCTCCACTGAAGCCAGTGGGAGTTTTGCAGTTGACTTCAGTGGGGCCTGGATTTCATCAGCAACTTTAATAGATCATGCAATAATGTGACAGTCATTCGTATTAGGCATTAATGATCATTGGGATGGTTACACAGCTTGCCCAAACTGAGAAGGTTTAAGGACTATTGTACAGAGAACATCAAGTGTGTGACCTAGTAATTGGTCATTTTTAGTTTTGTTAATATTTAAAAATGGAAACTGCCAAGATTTTATTAAAATGTTTTCTATAAGGTTGAGTTTTCTAAAAAGGAAAATAAAAAATGAACTGTAGAAATGGGTGTGGGTCTGCTTTTTATAAGCCTGAATGAAAGGCCATTAAAAAGAGTAGAAAGAACCCACACTGACTTGGGTGGGTTTTGAATCAAGTGGTACCTGCTCAAGAGGACTGGCTGCAAACCAGCTTTGTTGTGCATCGGCAATGAGCCACAAGCTTGGGATGCAATTAAGGCTGAGAAAGCTTCATAGACTTTCTGGTTCCTCCCCACCTCTGTTATGCGGAAGGTCACTAAGAGCAAGAAAGTATCTCCAGCCTTTAGGTCCTGAATCTATAACCAGATTCAGACCATCGGACACGTATGCCCATGTGCCAGCCTAATGAAATCAATGGGTATCAACACAGAGAAGGGTCTGTCTACATAGATTCAACTGCAAGACGAGGGTCACAGTTGGATCATTCTCCACGGATTGGTTCCATTCCTAATCCATTCTCTGTGGAACTCCCAGACAAGTTACTCTGGCAGGCTGGGTGCATGGTAGATTTGAGCTACACTCCAGTGAAATAATCTCTTTTGGATAATGTTATAACTGGCATTATATTGTCAAGTTACCAAATAGTAACGTTAGTACATAGATACTGAATACTATGGAGACTGTTATAATAGAAGCCTACATATATTGCCCAGGATGATAGAAATATTTTTTCATAAGATTTTGGGGAGAGGGGAATGCTGTATAATTCTGAGTTATTTCCCAACTAAAAAAAAAAAAAAAAAGTGTTGCTTTTTGGCAACCTGTCATAATACAGCAGTTTTCATATAGAAGAAAAAAAAAAAAATCACACCTCACCCCAAATTCCAAAATTGGATGTTTTAGTATTAACAAAGCTTAGTGAACATTTGATTAAATAGTTTTATATTCTCTATCAATTTTAATTACCATTATGCTAATTTTCCCTCAAAATTGACTTTTTTTGCAAAAAAAAAAAAAGCCCCCCAAAATAAGCCCTCAAACTTTCCTGTTCTCACTTCTTCCCCTCTGTTTCCCAGAGATTGCTCAAAATGGGAAACCCTCAGATTTCCAAGTTTTCTATTTTCATTGCAAATATTGTGCCCAGTCTGATTAGTTCAGGCACTGGGCAGCAATTTCATTTAGGTACATCACATTCCGCTATAAATTGTCATGCTTTGTCTCAGTGCAGTCACCTTATTTTCTCATTCTGTTGCCAGGGAGTAATAAACTGTAACAAAGCTTTGTCTCCTACATACAGGGTAGGGGAAATTACTAAAGAGGAAATTGGCCACAGCCATTGCTCACTCACCCGGGCACCATGCTATTATTAAACTGTGACCACTGTCAGAAAAGTGCCATAACCCTACCTTATATAAAAATGGCACTCTCTGATTCAGTGATTCTTCTCCCACTGTGTATTCAAGATCAGTCACTTAGAGCCAAAGTAATTCCCATGGCAGGTACACAGTAAATCATACTTATACAACATACTCCCTGTTTAAAAATGAAACAGATAGTAGTGATAATTGGCTGTCATGTAACAACCAAAGCTTATATCAAAGTTAGTTTTGTAGTTAATCACTTAAGCCCTTCAATTACACCTGTACTCCTAGTTGGAGAAAACACTTATAGACATGCTTCTTGATTTAAATACTACCCTGAGGGGCATCCTTTTAAGTCTTATCTATAAAGTTAGTGTAGATATATTAACACAAAAGACACCAATGTATATTAAACAAATAGCTTAGGTTGTAGAAATTATTGTATGGTATGTTGAAGTGTGCAGTCTAATAACTGATCACCAGACTGTAAGATACTCCTGCAAAAGTGAAGCAGTTAATGCACAACCTTAGCTTTGGGCTAATTCCCAGTTTTGAATGTCCACCCCTATAAGATTAATTTGTTTCCCACATAGTTTTTTGATGGAATTCCCTTGGATTTTTGTTAACAGAAAAAGGAAATCCTACACTGTGACCTATTTGGCTAGCATGACTAGCATGCCCTGTCCCATACACCTTATGAGCTCTGCTAGAGGACGCTCCTGTCTTTTTACACCTTAGCAATGGTAGAAAGTTTGACTCACCATTAATGCACCCACTCATGGCTGGACATAGAGGGGGAATCAGCTCTTTCCTCACATGGCACTTCCTGCTGATAGCTGCTCTGGCTCTGCTGTGGTCTCTCATGCTGCAGCCAAGTCATTTTAAAGTCTCTCCACTTCTAAATGAAGAAGTCCAATAAACTAAAAATAAAACATAACTCTTCACCTTACCCAGACTCCCTCCTGGGCTCAGCAGGGCTGTTCTCCCTCTGTTGCATAGAGGGACATCTTCTAGGGCTTTCTCATGAGAGAGAGAGAGAGTTCCATAGTCAATTAATACTTTTTCCCTTTGTACAAAGGGTATTTCCACATCACCTTTCCCAATGGCTTGTAGAGGAACACTGTCCGCCTTTCCCCTCTGAGTACAAGTCCAGGGACCTTGTGGTGAGAAGCTAAGGTCTGCTCCGTCCTAGATTTTGTTGTAACCTGGTCTCTGTTCAGACTCTTCCACAACCCCTCTTTAGGCTTACTATACAGCTGCCTGCCTCTAGACCTACACTCTGCTCTATAACAACAACAACAAAAAAGAGGGTGGGGTGGGCAGAGACTGCATAATTCACTTCTCTTCCTGCAATCTCCTTTTGCCTTGGGCTTCCTCTCTTTATGATCACTTCCCAGTTGAGTTTCATCTTCAGCTGGCCTGACCCAGCCTCCCAGGGCAAGGAGGTGTGTCGGGGTTTACGTCCCCGAGTATTGGGCAATGCAGCCTAATGGCCACAGTATGTAGGCTCACCCTTGCTTCAGGGCAGCACAGCCTAGCAGCCAGAGTCCATAGAACCGCCCTGGGGTCGCAGGGTCATGCGGCCTAGCAGCCAGAGTCCATAGAAGTGGGTCACCCACCTATGGTGTGGCAGCCTAGGTAGGGGGGCCCAGGACCACCCAACTCCACCAGGCCCTGACCCAGGGCCCTAACAATGGCATAGCACCTCACCACTGACTCAGCAGGGCGGGGATTCCCCTCCAAAATACACTGAGGCTTCCCAGGTGGGAGGTACCACTCCAACACTCTCCCTGGGTCACTTCCTACTGAGGTTCCTGCAGATGTCTCCCAGGCATCATTGGCTCCTCCACTAGCCATCAGATCAGTTGCCTCTTCTGGCTACTCCCATCGCTCAGCTCCTGGCAGGCTTGAAGAAGCCTCAGGTTCCAGTCCCTCCAGAGGCTGAGGCTAGTCCTCCACAGGACCCTCCTGGGCACATCCTTCTCCCTCAGCTGTCTACCCAAAATGAGCCAAGCTCCCTCCTTTTATACTCCTAGAGCTTTTGGAGCATGCCCAGTACCTTGGGGGTGGGACTTCTGCTGCCAGTGCTACTGGCTTAACCCCTTCGGGGTTAGTGTGGGGTTGGCTAGCCCCATCACAAGGTGTTTTAATTGATCTCTCTAGCTCCTATTAACATTTTGTGAAAGGGAGGACTATATACCCTCCTCTCCCCCACACCTCATCAAGGGACCATCCATAGTTTAATATTAATTTTAGTCTGTGATAAGCCCCAGGAGTGCAAATATTTGAAGAGAAAAGAAATGAGGGACTGTCAGTCTTTTCCTTTGCTTTCCCAATTAAGCACACTTTCTCATATCCATCATCAAGGAAGCAACACCACTTGGCAAGCAAAGTATTTTAAGTTCGCTAGCTGGAAACATTTATACTTGGGTCCTGAAAAAACATACTGAGTATGTTGATATCTCAGCACAGTTTTCAATCTGAATCATTTGAAATGTTAGTGGATGTAGGGGGGAACAGGGGGATATTTTGTTAACTGTCCAAGGCTACGTTCCCCTATCAAACTGGAGAGAGGGGGGTATCGTGTATCAGATATGGACTGGTTACAGAACTTCCACCCCAGAGGGACATAGAAGAAAAATACCCAACAGTTGGTGCAATGTTATCTATTCCAAAATTTGAAAAAATGAAACCAAACAACACTGTGCTTTTCAAAAGTATTTTTGATGAGTCCTGGGGCTAAGTCATCTCTGTCAGGAGTGTGTTAGCACTATCCACAGGGGGAGTGATATTTTCAGAAGCAGAAAAATCATCTAGATAAGCCTTTCAATTTAGTTGTGGGATTTCAACAAGAGGCTTTTGGGAGTTCCCTCTGGAATAATCACTTCTTTTCACCATGAGAACCCTGGGGCCGATGCAGCTTTTGTGGTACAAGTATATTGTGCAGTCAGGAGCCCTGTCTTTGCTGCAGTGCATCCTCACTAAATTTTTCACTGTGCAGCTACATTAAAGAAGCTTATATGCCATGTAACATTATTGGAGTGCTATTTAACTGCCAGAAAGGTGAAACCATGGAATCAGGACTCAAAGTGACTCAAATCAGGAAACTATTAGGAAATCTTAACAAGAGCGGGTGCAATACCTATAGCTGCTCTCAAATGTACCTCTTTTCAAGGGATGCCCCTCCTTTTACTTTAACAGTTACCTTCCAAAGTTGGTGGATCCACTCTTTTATTGTTGAAAATGATTTATATCAGAAGTAAAGAGTCAGACTACAAGAGGAGTTATTTCTATTAAATGGGAGCATGTTAAGTTTTCATCATGAATACTTTTTTCATGTCCCTCATTTTGAGTCTGTCACATATCACATTTCACATTTGAGCATTTGCAGGTTAAAAAGTGTGGTACACACTGTAACACTTTGCATTTGTTCATACTTAATTTACTGATGTGGATATTTGCCCTATTTCTGTTCAAACACAACTATCTGGGACAGGGTACTGGATTCCATTCCGGCTATGCGTCGTCATCAGAATTGTCACCTACCTTACAAGTGTAAATATCGTTGTTACTGATAATGTTTGAGTCAGAAAGAAGAACATCACAGTTTTACTTGTAATCTGAACAATACTGAGATGGTCTATAGATATTAAGACACAAACATGAAACCTCACGATGTCACTTTTACTGAGTCACCTATCAAATAATTCACACATTTTGCACTACCAAGTAGAGATTGTCTCTGCCTTCTTTACTGAACAAAATGCTAATAACAATGTTTAACTTAGCACTAACGCTAATAATGTGATGTGTTGCATTCCAAGGTGTCAATGGCACCAGCTGATTAAAATAGTCTTCCTACCTAGCCGTTACTTGTCAGAATCTCTTATTGAGTCAGTGTTGAGGAGAATATTCAAGATTAGAGGCCCTGATTTTCCACTATCTTGCACTTTGTGCAGTCACTTACATCTGCACTAAGGCAGTGCAGATTAAGTGGTATAGTATCAGAGCAGAATGGATGCATTTTATACCCAATTTTTAGTGTTTTCAAAGGTGTAAATGAACAATGAAGATGAAAGGCTGTGGAAAAGGTGAAGTACGTTTCTCTCTCTTTTTTTTTTTTTGAAGACCCTTTCAGTGTATTTCTTAGGGGTTTGTGTCATAAAAACCACCATTCTAATTTGCCTTAGATGACTTTCTTATTGCCAGCCTCAGATGTATTTAGTACAACACATGAAGGCAAGCAATTGAATATTGACAAAATGTACAAAATGCTTATATATACTTACTAGAAATCTAAATACTAGGCTGAGTGAAGAAGAGTGCCTGACTTTAAATGAGCACATTGCTATAATAGGTATCACAAACTTGGTGGAATGAGGATAATCAGTGTGACATGATAATAACAGGCATAAAGTATACAGGAATGACAGAGTAGATTGTGCTGTTGGAGGAATGGCATTATATGTGAAAGAACGCATAGACTCAAAGAAGGTAAAAAATCTTACCTGAAACGAATTGCACCAGAGAATTTCTCTAGAAAGAAATTCCATTTGTGAATAATAAAAGTATAGCAGCAGGAATGCACTACAGACTACCCGACCAGGATGGTTGCAATGATTGCTAAATGTTAAGGGAGGCTACAAAAGTGGAGCGCACAACAACAGTGGACGATTTCAACTATCCTCATATTGACTGGGTAAATATCACCTCAGGGCATGATGCAGAGATAAAATTGCTAGACACCATAAGTGACTGCTTCTTGGAGCAGCTAGTCCTGGAACTCAGAAAGGGAGAGGCAATTCTTGATGTAGTCCTGAGTGGAGCACAGGATCAGGTCAAAAGTAATTATAGCTGAACTGCTCAGTAATAGTGACCATAGTGTAATTACATTTAACATGCTTGTAGGGTGAAATAGTTAAACACACACACACACACACACACACACACACCAAAATACCACCCCCCCATCATAACAACATTGAAGTTTAAGCACGGGAACTACACAAGAATTAGGATGCTTGTTAGAGAGAAATTAAAGGTGTCACAAGGGTTAAATGCTTGCAAGGAGCATGGGGACTATTTTAAAACACCATAATAGAAGCTTCAGCCTAAATGTATATCCCAAATCAGAAAAGACAATAAAGAGATACAAAAGAATACTACCAATGTAAACCACAGACCAATCAACGACCTCAGAGGTCAAAAGGCATCCTTTAACATTTGAAAGTCAAATCCAAGTGAGGATAACAGGAAGGTGCACAAACTCTGGCAGGCTAAGTTGGATACGGACAAAGCACCAGGAAAACAATGGGACAATATAGGTGAGTATGACAGACAGTGGTTTCAGCACATGAACTGCGTGTTGGTTTTTTTTGCTTGGTTTTTTTGGCAGGCTAGTACTAAAATGTCTTCTGGTCTGCATTTAATTTTCAGTAATGCCCTTTTAAAAATAATGTTGTTAAGATAATGTTTGCAATACAGTTCGATATCTTAGCACCAAATTCTGCTATCCGTTACATTGATGTGAATTGGCATTGACTCCAGATTCATTTTGGTGTAACAGAGCAGCATTTAGCACTTTTATCCAAAGCAATAACATTGTGTGATGACATTAATATTAAAGCAAGCTGATTTAAGCTGATATATGTTTTATAAATACAAGAAAGGCCCAGCAGGTAGATAATTTTTTTTGTTTAAAATAAGCAAGCACTAAGACAAATTCTAAGGGGTCAGAGAATTCCCCTCGTCTCTGCTGCATTATAAATACTATTTGTGGTGCGACAATATGGAAAGATTCCTTCTTTAATACTTGCCACACCAAAACTATTCCAAAACAGCCCTATGCCACAAGACATGAAATACATTAATAATTGGAGGGCAAGTTGGGCAAATTCTTATACCTCAGTAGAGCACACTTAAGCTCATACATATGTCTGCTAGAATATTTTAATGTGATTTTTTAAATTTTTTTTTTTTGCGATTTACAAACTTGCTAGAATGCCAGGATTGTTTTACTGGACCCTGTCCCTATAAGGATTGGAGTTCTACTGAGAAGTCAAAGGGGGCACGCTCTTGAATATGAGCAGGGTGTGGTCCCTGGGAAAATGGTGTACTCCTGAAAGGCTCTTCAGTAGTGGCACTTGTGCAAACAGTGTTTTTTTAAGAGTCTAGGTTTAATAAAAGTCCAGTTTTACTAAACTAGAGTAAGTAAATTAAAAGCTGTCCCTAGGAAATAGTACAAATTTTTACAGGACATGGAATGGTAGTTGAAGCATGAAGGAACATATGAATCTTTGTGTCTGCCACATAAATATCTTGTGACGCTGGCTACAACAGTGTCATGCAAACACCTGTTCTCACGTTCAGGTGACATTGTAAACAAGAAGCTGGAAGCATTATCTCCTGCAAATTGTAACCAAACTTGTTTGTCTGAGCTATTGGCTGACGTAGGACTGAGTGGACATGTAGGCTTTAAAATTTTATATTGTTTTATTTTTGAATGGGGGGGGGGGTTGTACATAATTCTACATTTTTACATTTTGTTTTTTACAGTGCAAATATTTGTAAGCTAAGAAATATAAAGTGAGTACTGTACACTTTGTATTCTGTGTTGTATTTCAACTCAACATATTGGAAAATGTAGAAAACATCCAAAATATTTAAATAAATTTTCGTTTAACTGAACAAAATGAAATTGTGCCAGCTCTTGAAAGACCTCCCCCCCCACACACAATTGAGTTTTCAAGGAACCCCCTTTCAACATTTTGAAATAGAATTGTGATAAAATCAATTTTGCACTGAATCTTGAAAAAAAACTGAAATTTCACATATTTCAGTAAGAACATTTCTGGAAGGAGGGGAACTCATGGAAATTTGATTTTGAGGCAACATTTTTGCAAACTGTTTTGATATAGCCATGATGGTGGCATCACATACACGTTTAATTGCAAAGAGTGTCATTTCCAAGCCTTTCTAGAAATTCAAGGACATTTTATTCATTTGTTTTATTTAGTGTGTTTTTCTAGGGTACCCATAACTCTCATAGTTACACTCACCTACATTACTAGATTAATCCTAGCACTCCCATGAAGCAGAGAAAAGTATTACTATCATCCTCACATTACAAATGGGGAACTTGTCCAAAGTCACAAGAGGTCTGCGGTAGAATCAAGAACAGAATCTAGTTCTGAGTCTTATTTTAGTGCTTTAATCACAAGACCATCCATCCTCTCTATATTTTGGCCAGGTAAACTGATTTGTGAATAAAAACTAGATTGAGGGAAAACTTCTAGCAACATATCAGCAGTCACATGTTGGAAACTTTATTTAGAAAGCCATTTCTTTACAGCTTGCAGACCATCTGGTGTGTGTAGGTTTCAGTGGCACTTTACAGGATATTACACTTTCAGGTTTGCAGCCCTTGATCCTGTCCGATTTCACAGCTGGTTGATCCATCTGCTTAAATGACAAACAAATGCTGATAATTATATTAAGTTTTCACAACTCCAAAAATGACATCAATATCTGAACCAACAAATACAATAAGATTGTCTGAATGTTTATAGTATATGAAGGAAAGCCACACACTAAAGGCCACAATTCTGACTTTGCTGGGACTCTAATTAGGCATGGGAACTGCTCATGCGGTTCTCTTTGAAGGCTCAGGGCTTCACATATAGATGAAGAGAACAGACACACCCCCTTTAATGTCTCTCTAACTTGACTCCTAATCATCTGGAGAAAATATATGACTGCCATCTCTTTGGATTTTGATTTAAATGAGTAATTTGTTTCATTAATTTATATGGACAAATCATTTTTCACAACCTCTGTACTTTATTGCATCACTAGAGATTATAGGCTACCACCAGCCCTATTAATTATTACCTGAGACTGGTGTTTTTCTCCTCTTTTAAAATAAGGATTCAATTGCTCTGAATTGCCCCATTTCTTAAAAAAACAACAAACGGACATGAGCTGAACATTAAGCACATTAGTAATCCTGTTAATTTTGGATGGAATTAAAATAAAACATGCATAATAGTTTGCAGAACTCTTTGGATTATTTTAATATAATGTTTTAAATGCTTCAGACAATTCTAGATTTGCATTATGTTACTTCATTTATTGAATATGTGAGAAAATCTATTTAATCGTAGGCACATCCTGATCCCAGCAAACAGCTTGAGTAAACAGCTGAGAAAGATCCCAAGCTAATATACCCACCTCCAAGAGTAGTTTTCCTCATCTTCCATGCTCAATAGCAATTGCATGTGGTTGGTATGATAGAGTAGCTCAGACAGTGGAGTGAAAGTAATTGATGGATGGATGCATAAGAGTTGCTGGATGTGTGAAAGAGATACAGACCTAGATACACTGTGGATGAGCGTGTGGAAAAGAATGGATGAGTGATGAGTGTATATGTGGGGAGAGGACAGACATGGCATGAAAATGAGTGGACAAGTGTGAGGAATGAGTGATGGATGGGGAAATAGGGCTTTAATGAGTAGAAAGCACAGATTAAAGAGGAAGATACAGAGAGAAATACTGAGATTGAAAGGGTACAAGAGTATAAGATGGAAGGAGAGCAATTGGCGATGACACGATACAAGACAGTGAATAGAGGAGAGAAATGCAGAACAGGAAAGGAAAGCCAAAAGGAAATGAAGGGGTCATGGGAGCAAAAAAATCTCTGAAAGAGAGACAAATAGGTACTACAGAAAGATAGAAAACGTGGATTGAATGGAAAAATGAAAACAGAGACCTATGAATTATGTTTAAACAAAACAGATCAACTAATTTTAAAGTTGAAACCAAATATGAACACAGGGCTATGAACCACACTTTGTTCTTTGTGACAAGACACATGAAGAGCAGTATTTTTGTTTCTGGAATGTATCAGATTATGCTATCACAAGTTTCCACATAAAGAGACACAGGATCAGAGAAAAAGCATCTTATTCAGAAAGTTTCTTTGATCATTTTTCTAGCAATCTTTTATATATTGTGGCAAAGTTCCAAGTCTGTATTTGTGGGTCCTGCACTTCCTGGCAGATTTAGGGGCCTCAGAAACTCATCCAGGCCCAGAGTGACCTCCCTTTCTCAGTAACTAATTAAGGGAGGCAGAAAAGGGGGGAGCCCAGACCCTCCCTCTACTCCAGACTCCAGCCCAGGGACCCTAAAAGTATCAGCTAAGATGGCTGACCTTGTACCCACAAAACACAATACAATTCCCTGAGCTACTTCCCCACAGCAGTCTCCACTTCTTCAAACCCCACTTCACCCTTACCTCAGGGCCTCCTTCCTTCAGTATGATAAGTTGTCCACCATTCAGTCTCACCAGCAGCACAACTTCCTCTCACAGCTCCTGACACCCACAGCCACCTGACTAACTGGGAGGTTTTTATCTGGTTTCAGCCAGTGCCTGATTGGCTTCAGGTGTCCCAATTAGGCTAGCTGTTTCTACTCCTCTCTAGAAGCTTCCTGATTGGCCTGGAGTAGCCTTTGTTTGGCTATCCAGGGAACAGGGACCTGAACATCCTGAGCCTGATATACCTGCCTTCCAGCACTCTCCTATATCCTTCTGGTCTGACTCCGTCACAATATATATAAGAAAAAGAGTCAGTAAAATCATCCTGCTTAGTGTTTTCTCACAGCACTTGTGATTTACATAGGTGTTAAAACCTTATCCAATTTACATTCACAGTCTGCTTCTCTGGTTTGCAGTTGAGATCTAGAATGTGGTATCATTTACAGGAAAGGAAAAAAATCCGGGAAATAATCTAAATTAAACTTTCCTTAATGTCCTGAAGTAGTAGCTCCTTATTTCCTTAATAGAAAATACCACCTAAAGAGAGAGAGAAAGGGACTTACTGTCCCTAGCTGATGCGGGAGGGAAGGGGGAGGGGCTACAGCCCTTCAGCTGAAGGGTTAAAAAGTGTTCCAACTGGTTTCACCAAGGACAAGGGGTATGAATCCAAGTTGACAGTGAGGACTTCATGGCCACCTCAGCACACCAGGAACAATCTGGCAATGTTGCCTAACATATATTCACAGTTGCCATCCCCCTACAACTGTCTTTATCAAATAGCCTTCAGAGCTTGTCAGAAAAATGGGCTATTTTTCCCCATGGAAATTTCTGTTTTTTCAGAAAAAAATAATCAAAAGTTGAAAAACGTACACTGAAAATTCTTAACTCAAAATTGAAAATTTGGATTTAAAAATGTTACAGTTGGGGGGCGTCTCACAGGAGTTGTAATTTGTATGTCCCCGTTGTCCGCTCTGTCCACTGCAGATGGGCCAGATACAGGTGAGAGAGCAGCAGAATACCCTCACAAAAGACAGCCAAGGTCAAGCACATTGGGAATGTTAAGGGAGGAATGTTGATGCAGCTGAAAAATAATTACCTTGCCAGTTTGCTAGCAGACAATTTAAAGGGATGCAATCCATTTATAACAAACTATATCTTTTATACTGAATTTGTTTAAAAAAATTATAGTTTCAGTAACAGTTTAGATTTAGGCAGACTAACATTTTAGCAAACACAAAACAAAATATGCACATGCTCCCTGTGCTTTGTTAATTAAGCATTGTGAAAATTTATAGTTGGAAAGAATGTATTTTATATGTTTAAAAAGATGATCCTCTTGTGAGATACAAAAGAATCAGAAAGAAAAAGTAACAGACATGCAAATGAGCTATTTAACATACAGTAGCTAATTAAAAAAATAACTGAGTTCTACTGACGTTGAGGAAGGGATTAGCCTATAAGCAATTCAGGCAGAATTTCTTTACATAAAGTGTAACTAAATTAGAACTTTAGAAGATACTTAACTTTTGTAGGAGTTTTTTTTATGCAAAAACTCAAATGAGCACAAACACGCTATTGTTATTGCCATCAGGTATTTGCAATGGCAGCCAAATACTACACAGTTGCTTTCAACTAAGCGGTCGATGTGGAACTGAATTGGAAAATAATTATAGACTTTCTCGATTGCTACATGAAATGGAAAATAAAAGTTTTAGTGAGAGCATAATTGCAGACTGAAATCTAACCCCTGGTACAGGAGAGCAAGATGTAGGACTTGAGAGTGTATTTGTTAGCTAACTGCTAAATACTCACAGGACCCCTCTCATGCCCACAGCTAGAATTTGCTCTGTGCTGTGTTTGGGACTTTATAGCAGCTGATGGCATTACTCCTATTTCAGGTATCATAGGGGCAACATCTTTATTATATGTCTGTGCAATGCCAAGCACAATGGGACTGAGGCTCCTAGGCACTATTGCAATATAAATAACATTTATCATGTGTATTGTGGGAGAGGCCATGAGCACCAGTTATTGACCAGGAACCCATGGTTAGAGGCACTGCACCTCTACAGAAAAAGAGCATCTCTTCTCCAAAGAGCATACAGTCTAGGCTTTAAACTTTATCTTTGGCAGGTAATGGACAAATGAAATTAATGCAACTATATGTAAAAGAAAAATGAAATGTAGTTGGAATATTTAAACCTATGTGCATTTGATTAACCATTTAGGATTTTAAATCATTTGTAAAGAAAATTTGTGCTTGATTTCTGCTTACTTTGCATCACTCCATTAACACATAATTTTATAACTTTCACCTTGCAGGAATATTCAAAGTGTGTGGTTCCTAACAGAGTCTTTCCAGAGAAACTGTGGTCTATACCATAGGTGTTAAATGTAGTGTCAGAATGGTTAGAGGCTGAAGGCTTCCAACTCATCTTTCACTTACACAAGTGTAAATCAGCAGTAGTGCCATTGAATCAAAGAGTCAAAATAGTCCCTGTGTTTTTAAGGTGCAGATATCTCAGACTTTTAAAAACATATGAAATACATTAATTGAAAAAAATCCCCTGTTTAATGGGGCCAATTTCACTAAGTTGAAAACAATTATGAGCTGAAACTAGGCTAAACTAGGAAGAAGAGTTTAGGCAGAAAAATGTAAATGATAATTAGGAATCATGTAATAGTACTTTTCTAGATATCCAGAAAGTTGCAACTCCACAAATGAAGAAGGAAGACTGTGCTGATTTTTAAAAAAACACACACACCAATATGGGTTAGTGGGGTCGAAGGCAGCTATAATTTTATATGTGTGTATATATATATATATACACACTCACACACACTCACACACACGTGAAACAAAGGAAAAGCTGATAGATAGTATCCTGGAAAGGAGTTATTCTGAAAAAGATTTGGGGGTTGTGGTGGGTAATCAGCTGCTCTAGAAATTACTTTGGGGAAAATTCTGTGTTATATGGGAAGTCAGATAAGATAATTACATTGTTCCTTTCCAGTGTATGCGCTAAAGTTTTAATTTTAAAAAAGCAAATATTCTAATAAAAATTCTGATAAAATTGAAGGTTTGCCACATAAAGTACCTTTGCTTCACTAATCCTTTGGCTAAATGATTTCTTTTCACAGGGACTAGATCTCCATGTTAGGGTCTGTGGCCTTTATGGAGGATTTGTTTACCAGCTTACTGAAAGAGTCCTCTCTGCAGCACAGACATCAGAAACCGGGAAGTCTTATGTTGGCCTTACCTTTTCGCTTGTTTGGACAAGTATTCAATAAATAATTTCCATTAACAATTGATAGATTTGACAGAATTCATTAAAAAAAAGCCCAATTTCAACAGATATTATCAATGTTTATTTTACACTTTTTTTCATTTTAATAGATTTAAATTTTCAGCGTTGCAGGAAATTGTCAAGGAGTCAGGGAATAGGGGGCAGAGACAATAATTAGTGAATTACAATAAAGGTTAATATTCAAAATTAAGACTTCAAAACACAAATTGTCAGTATCACATACCAAATACATATTCTTAAATCAAACTCTAATAAGTCCTCAGGCAGCTTGTCTTTCTCTGCTTATCTGCAAATGTTGATGATTAGCAATGAAAATATTTTTTGTCTTTGTGGGTTCAGTGAAATCAGTATTTTTCCAGACAATTACCAATAAAAATCTAATCCTTCCAAGTCTAACTATAGGTTGATCCTTTTTTCTACAAGGAAACAAGTCCAGATAGCTACGTCAACAAAAAGTCTCCAAGTCCCACTCCTTGGTCTACTGGAAATCCAAGCAGTCCCTAGTTTTTACTATAGGTAAAACTTTGTTTGCTAAAATAATTCCTTTAATTGTAATCACTTTATTTATCCCAGTGAAAAACTACAGATTTCTTAGCACTAGCACTTAAATCCTACATCTGTGTAGAAGTTTAGAAGGAAACAAAGAAAATCTTGGCTAAAATGAGCCAAACAGATGTGTATTCTGAAAACAGTTAAAGAGATTATGACTGACAGCCTCATGGTCTGAATTCACAGCATCAGTGCTTGGGTTGAAAGACTCAGAAAGACAAGCAAGATCAGCCTAGTTTATCCCATATGCTGGGGTAACTTCTTTAAAGGGCACCTGAGTCAAAGCCATACACTTTTCAGCTGCATGAACACTAAATAAGAACCTGACAAATGCAAGCTGGGCCTTTATTTCCGCCAGCAAGGGTAAATTATCCTTGTGTGCTGAAGAATTGCCAGGAAACTCACTCAGAAACACTTCTTTCTAGGAAGACTGACTATAGCTATAGGGATAAATACACAAGAAAAATCCTTCTGTGCCATTTTGGTTTTGCCATTTTTCATTACCCTCATCTGCCACAGAAGCAGTCAGTGTTTTACACAAGGGTGAATCCTCTTGTTAGCTTGGGGCCTGGTCCAAACCCATGGGAGTCAAGAGAAAGACTCTATTGACATCCATGGGCTTTGAATTAGACCTTTAATTGGAATTTGAAACCATTTTGTAGATTTGCAATCAGAGAGCCAAGGAGGTGAAACTGCTTTCATCAATTGCCAGTTCCCATCCTGACACTGGCAGTAGCTGCTGTCTTGTAAGTTGATAAGGCTCAAACAATCTGTTGGAAATATTGTCCTATTAACTCTGCAACCTTATGGCTTAGCAGTTTTTATGATGGCTTTATAGGTAACTGGTTTTTGGAAAAAAAGCAAACTGTTTACCTTATTCATGGGAGTACTTCTAAAATCTTGTTTAATATTAAAATGCTAATTTTATGGACATTTTAGTTATAAAAAAGAATGATGACTTGCTCAGTAGAAAAACCAGTTTGGTGAAGATGAACTTCAGTGCATATTCATTCATTTTGTAACAAAGTAACAACCAGTCTACTAAGAATTTAATAAATCTGATTTGTAAATTCTTGCACAAATTGAAATTATGCATGTTGCTAGCCAAGTGTCTTATTCATAAAAGTGGATTTGTTCTATAGCTGGCTGCTTTGTACCAAGGGATTTTAGTAGCTACAGAACCTCTTCTTGACATTTTCAACAATAGAATAGATGCCCTGCTTAAAGAAAAAATCTTTTATTTTATCTTTATAAGTGAGCATATTGAAAATAATTTTGACTCCGTTTTATCAGCTCTAGGAATCAAAATGGAATTCTTTTCCTGTGGCTTTTCATGGCCTTAATTTCTGGCAGATTGATTGAAGATTGGTTGCAATGCTTGATAAGATGGCACACTCACTTCCAACATCTTCTATCTGAGGTCCTAGTTGAGACAAAGTTTATTAAATCATGGTACTTGCCTGCCTGCCTGCTCAGCATCTCTGGCACAGGATAAATACAACCTTTCTGGGAAACTGTTTTAGAACATGTTTTGCAGCAAGGAATTTAACTATTTTCCCTTTTCTAAGTTGTTCTATTTATAAAATCTCTCTGATTTTTTAAATCAACAGCTGTTTGGTTAATTGGTCACATAACAAAATTAGATTTGTGCTATTGCTCGTGAAAGGGCAACAGTACACAATGTAAGACAGTGAACCATACCCACTGTCTTCACTAACATCCTATGGAGACTTTTGCAAAAAATCATGTGTGCGCTGAAGTCCTTATGCCCATAAGTGTCTGAAACATGGTTTTAAAAGGCAGCCCATGTAAAGTGGTGCATGGAGGTGCAATGAGCCAGCAGGAGCTCCCATAGGTCTTTGCATGACTTGAGAGCTGAGCGTCCAGGAGTGATGAGTGTGGCTGCTCTTGCATCATTTGAAAATAAAACATTTGCTGCTTCCTATAATATCAGGTCAGCTCTGCTGGCAAGTGCTGGAGAAGTGGGATCTAGGGCTCCTCCCCTGTAGTGTAGCTGATACTACCATCATTGCTAGAAACCCCAGATCCTTGCTCTCTGAATACACGTAAGAACAAATATTGTGTGTAACTCTTTCAAGGGAGCAAATAGGAGGTGAAAGTCTTCACAAATTCTCTCCTTGTTGTGCACCCAAATCAGCTGTAACGTGGTCCAAAGGCATCAGTGCAGTAAGTGATCAAAGAGGAGCATAAAATCAAGCGCAACTGTCTCCAGGGCAATAGTATTTCTTAAAACACCCATATAATCAGTTTGATCAGTCTGGCTTTGGGTCATCTCAGGCAATAGGTCTACCCTGAGAAAAAAATCTATTGCTATTGTCATTGCACTCTTTCACTATTTGCATGTTTGACTTTTGCCCATTGTTTAATATACCAAATATCCTTCAGAATGTATCAAGCCATGTTTGCACTTGCATATTTTTTCATATCCCATGCAAATGACAGTAAGTTCCTAAGTAAGCACAATCCTAAAAATCAATGGAGTAGAAATATTGACAATTATTTTTGAGGGACAGGCGAATGGTAGTGATTTGAGGTGTAAAACTATAATCTTGGATTTACTTTTCTATCTTATTTAGCAGTGAGAAATTATAAGGTTCTGATAGTAGGATAGCCTGGAACTTAAACCCAAATCACCCTTATGAGTAAGGCAGTTTAAGTGTGAGGGAAAGGTATGGTGGCCATTGTTAAGTTATTTACTCCCAGCCTTTATTCGCCTCACTGTATCAACTTTTGACTGATATTGGAAGAGGTAGAATATTGCCTGATATAGTCAGAGGCACCATATGTATGTCCAGTCTAGACATAATGGGAATGATCCTCAGCAGAAAAGCTGTTCAATAGCAGCCTGAGATAATGTTTCATACATCAGCAGCTACACAACTTAACATTTAAGACAGAGCCACTCTGTAGAGAGGGAGCTGGATACTTGCAGACAAACAGGTTCCCCAGTGAGTGAAGCTAGGGGAACACTTTAATTACACACACACCACTTATGAACTACCAGCAGGCCAGACAAATTGAATGTTGATGCGGGTAACAGTTCTGGACTACCCAACTGAGCTACTACAAGGGAAATTTACAAATACACAATGTTGCCTACAACTAGATGGTAAAGGCCTCCTCTGGGATATGAACTTCCCAACCTACCATATGTCTTGTGATCTCTCTCTGGGTTCCTGTCTTATCAGGCTGTGTAATTATTTTTTGCAGCTGTAGACAGGCAACATCTGGTATATCATGTCAGAGACAAACACTTCGATATAACATAGTTTATAAAAATCTGTTGAAAGGGGAAAAGAGGTCATATCTATCTATCTATGCATGCCGGTTTTCCGCATGTATATTGATATGTTTTATTGCTTTGAAATAAATATAGGCTTTAAAAAGGATATTAAGCCTGCACAAAACAGGGCCCTTTTGCCCCAAGCTGCAGCCTATTTACTAGCTGCAGTGAGCAAAGTCTTCAAACAGGTAGAGCAACCTCCCTTTAATAGCTAGTTTATTTGCCAGGTTTTTTCATGGAGACGTTTGGGAGTTGAGCTTTTCTGGCTGCATCTCAATCTCACAGTATAGCAAATAGCACAGGACAGCAATGATTGCAAAACATGGTCAGCATGATCTCCGTGCAATATGTAGGCAGGAGTTTTTCATTTTGTGTGTCACCCACAACTTACTGCTGGGATTTTCACTTGTCAGTAGGCTTTACCAAGTTACTGAGAGGGATTTATGTTGTTTCTCAAAGTATTGTAGTGTTTAGGATCAGCTATTGTATACGAGGGGCTAATGTATGATCTGATTTTATTTTTTACCCTTACTCACATTGACTAGACCCACTGAAGTCAGTAGAAGCAAGACTGAGGTCAACAGGTCTACTTATGAAGGAAAGTACTACTCAGGATGAGTAATGGTGGCAATATCTGGTCTAAGTAAATACTTAAATAATCAAAGAATCATATTTTTGTTTGAGAGTTTAATAACAAGCTTGCAAGTGTGGTACTAATTGACTGGATGGTCATATACCATTAGGGCAAGGGAAGTCAAGTTCCATGCATTCTGTGATTCTCTGACATCCACTTCTTGTTGCAGAACTGTGTTGTAAAACTGAAGCTTTCATTGAAAAAGAAAACAAAAATCTTTCTAGCCTTCAGAGTTGTGAAGACAGCCTTAAAAATGTGATACAAATGTAAACCAATGCAAGTTGTCTTTGAGTTTTCAGATAGACCTTATACGTCAAGCTAGGACAGTTTTGTCCTACTCATTGCATGGATTTGTTAACTCTGAAACCTAATGCCGACAATTTAAAATGTCATTGTTGATTATTTTCCCCTCTGCTGTTCATTTTATCACTAATATCAACTTAATGTGCTTACACTATAAATAGCTTTCAATACTTGCCCAGATCTCAAAATCTGAAGTTTTGAACCTTCCAGCTCTTCCACACTAACAACTTTGGTGATGCACTGAAAATATCAAAATCTTCAGCCAATCAAAAATGGACAATGTGGGAACAACAACCATATCGTATGCAACAGAAGCCAGAGGTAGTTTATTTAAGTGGAAGACACACACAACAACTCCAAATACCACAGGAGCCAGGGCTTTGCTGCAGAATTTAGGCCAGTAGGCCACGGAATGTATTGGGCTTTACAAGCCTACATACAGTTCTTTAGATTGCATTTATATTTGCACCAGCTTTACTATGGAACATACATCTAATCATTTATCTACAGGGACCAAGCACAGCATACCAGTAACTTAATTCATGTTTGGTGAGAAGGATTCATGGGTAAGTAAGTTTATATTACATTTAGAAAGAAAATATACTATCTACTTTTCTTGTTTTATCATTCATGGGTGTGGAGTTGTGTGTCCATCCCAGATAATGCTGGCAACTTCTCTGGAGTTCATCCTATTTAATAAAGAGATAATACTATAGAATTGGGTTTCATGTAGTCATGACCAGACACATTCCTAACAGGATAAATACTATCTGAATAATGGAGGGTGATGAATGAGCGTGCCAGTGAAAGAATATCTTCCAAACTAATTGTCATAAGTGTGAAGTAGCCTAGAATTATTGTTTACCTGTAAGGGGTTAAGCTAAAGGTAACCTGAGAGGTGGACAACTGACCAATGCGAAATTCCTCAGAAGACAAGGATTTTAAGTTTCAGTTTCTCTTTGGGTCTCTCTCTGTTCACCTCGGCTATGGGATGAACACAGCTATGTCTTTCACTGTAACTATTGTGACAAAGCTCTGTCCTTATCTTCGTGGATCCTGCGTTTCCTGGCGGATTTTTACTAGCCTCAGCGGCTCACTGTGACCCTCCACGGAGCCCCTCTCTCTCTGGAGACAAGGTCACAGTCTATTGAGCCATTTTCATCACAAACCAGTGAGAAGAAGCTATCCTTCCTGGCACAGTCTCTATTGTCTCCCAATCCCAGAGACTAATTAGGGGAGGCAGAAAGAGGGGAGCCCAGGCCCACCCTCTACTCTGGGCTCCAGCCCAGGGACCCTAAAAGTATCAGCTAAGATGGCCGACCTTTTATCCACAAAACACAATACAATTCCCTGGGCTACTTCCCCACAGCAGTCCCCGCTTCTTCAAACTCCACTTCACCCCTACCTCAGGGCCTCCTTCCTTCAGTATGATAAGTTGTCCACCACTCAGTCTCACCAACAGCATAACTTCCTTCCACAGCTCCTGACACCCACACCCCACCTGACTAACTGGGAGGTTTTTATCTGGATTCAGCCAGTCCCTGACTGGCTTCAGGTGTCCCAATTAGGCTAGCTGTTTCTACTCCTTTCTAGAAGGTTCTTAATTGGCCCCAGGTGTCTTAATTGGCCTGGAGTAGCCTTTGTTTGGCTATCCAGGGAACAGGGACCTGCACACCCTGAGACTAATGTACCTGCCTTCCAGCACTCTCCTATATCCTTCTGGTCTGACTCCGTCACACTACAGATTCTATCAAGTACTGTAGTCAGTAAGTTTACCTTCTTTTTATCACTTGGAGGGTTCTCAGTGGTGAGTGTTGGCTGGGTGCTTCTTGATATTGTAAGCTTCAGCAGAGATCTCAAGAGTAGGAGAAAGTTGCCTCGGGGGAGAGGTTTGGTTTCTGAATCCTTTTGTTGATTATGGTAGATGCTGTTCTATTGATGGTTATAAGGGATTTATTCCTCTCTTTTTTTCTTTTATTAAAATCTTTCTTTTAAGACTTTCACTGCTTGTTTTCCATTGTGTAAGATCCTGGTTTTGGATCGGGCACGTCTCGCAGGAGCAGGCGAGGTTTGTTTGTTTTTTTTTCTCTCAAGCTTCCCAGAGAAGGAAGAAGTTTGGGGGGTTAGTGGAAAGGGAAAGAAGGGTCCCAAACTACCCTAAATTGAGTTTGGTGGTGGCAGCATACCAGGTCCAGATACAGAAGAAGTTGTGTTGTGGGGAAAAACATTTTAACCCAAGCTGGTAAAATAAGCTTGGGGAGGTTATTTCTTTTTTCATGCGGGTCCCCACATCTGTACCCTAGAGTTCAGAGTGGGGAGGCAATCATGACACTAATCTAAAGCTCTGTTATGATTTGCTATTTCATTCTGGATGCTATTTTTATTTAATGTGACCATTATTAATAGTTCACTTGCTGTCCTAAGCACCTTGCTTGCTCCTTTTGCTGGATTCAGCTGAGCTTCAGCTTTAAGACTCAAGTCACAATGACAAGTTATTTGCTACAACTTTAGTATTGATGACCCCACTCAACTTGTTGCTACTCTGTTTCAAGGCTCATTCTATGTGTCTTGTTCAATTTTGAACTGGATCAAATTCTTTAATGAAAATGAGTGTGGAACCAGCTCTTACAATTAAACATTTTTAGATTAAGCTGCTGAACAGGTGCTTGTGACTTTCTGGTGAGACCTTGGTCATACATCTAGTAGACACTTTATTGTTAACACAGACAATTAGCTCAGCCAGTGACTGGGCTGCTCATTTCTCAAATATAATCACTTCAGATTAGAATAGACTAAAATTGACCTTTATTTCCAGCACATATGCCTGCCAAATGCATAGGGTCTAAGTATAGCCCTAATGAATTAGATAGAGTGTATGTGGTTGCAGACATTAACCCTCAAAAGTCCCTCACTTAAGACTACTGATTGCTTTAAATTAGGAATATGCTTAAATTTCTGGATGAATCAGGGACATATTATTTTGATTATTCAATAAGAATAATCATATCCCTGAGTTGCTTCCAAGAATTTTGTGACCTAGTTGAGTTTGGGAATAGTTTGTAGTGTAGTTTATTTTAGACTTTGCTGTTATTTAGGCTCAGATTTTTCAAAAGGCATTTAAGTGCTCAAATTCCATTGACATGCAATGGGAATAGAACACAACTCCGTTAGGGCTGTGCTACACTGAAGCGGTGGGGGGAGCGGGGTTTCGAACTAAGACATGCAACTTCAGCTACATGAATAGCGTAGCTGAAGTTGAAGCATCTTAGTTTGACTTACCTGGCTGCCCCCACAGCAGTGGGTCGACTACGGCTGCTCCCCTGCCGACTCTACTTACTCCTCTTGCTGAGGTGGAGTACAGCCATCGATTCAGGAATTGATTTATCGTGTCTAGATGAGACACGATAAATCGATCCCTGATATATCTAGCGCTACCTGCCGATCCGGGTAGTGACACTACACTCAGGCTCCTTTGAAAACCCTAGCCTGTCATTCAAAAATCTTAAGGCTTTGAAGAAAAAAGAAATCAGTCTTACAACTCTGCTACAGTGTAGTTAATTCTCTTTATTTTGCACATGGGAAAAACAGATGAACAGAGGAAAAACAGGACGAAATCCAGCCCCCATTTAGTGCCATTGAACTCAGTGGGATCAGAGTTTCACTCAGAGAAAATAACTTGCCAAAGGTGACATTGATAATATCAGAGGAAGAGAACTCATCAGTCCCACACTCTGGCTACTAGCTCCTAAGGCAAAAGTGGTCTACTGTAAATTCCATTGCTGAGTTTTGTCTAGCATGGCTCCATTGCTAAACTACAACTGCTATGCTGTCATGTTTTCAGACAGTTTTGCAAAGCTTTGCATATTATAGTTAACTCATTTCTTTTTCCCACCTGACCACATTGTGGCACATGTACAGAACAGTTCCAGTTAGTCAGTAAGTCTCTCTCTCCCTTCTCCAGCAATCAGGCATGCTTCTCCCAGTCTTTCTAAAGCAGATGTAACCAAACACATTAGAAAAAAGGGAAGGAATAGAATAGGGCAATCAAATGATCCATCTCATCGTCCAGTCCAAGCAACTGACATTCAGAGCAAAAAACAAATATACGCTCTCACACACACACAAGCTTGGCAGGGATTCATACAAAATTATTTGTGCAGTACATGCTCCTGCTTCAGCCAAACATTTTTGATAATTCAATATGTGAGAGGGCCTCACCTACATGACCTTCATTTCTGTTTGTGTTTACAACAGCTGGAGTTATTTATTAGCACTTTTGAAAATCAGGTCCATAACCTTAACAGAAATATGTGGGCAGGAGAGGGGACAAAAGAACATCGAATATGCTATTGATAGCACCAGTTACAAGCAGAACTCCATGAATGGCCTGAACACCTTACTGAATTGCTCTCAGCTATAAGTGCCATAAAAATGCATAACAGGACTCAGTATTAATAATTTCAATAAAAATATCAGTAAAATAATTCGTGTTGGTACTTGAATTCTTTGCTGGAATATAGTGCAGCCACTAATTCCTAATTAAGTCATTCCTACAGTATATGAATTACCTTGCCAGTGATTTTACAACACATAAAACTGCTCTCCGCTCATCTTGGTGCTATATTTTATTGAATAAGCAAAACAAAATATTTGTTTACTATAGTAGGTCAAAATTCATAATCCGTCAACTTGACATGGAAAGAGAAAACTATGAAAAATCTCTGAAGTAGCATATTTTATTTTCTTCTTTAGTGTATGTTTATATTTAACAATAAAGATTTTGTATTAAACTACATGACTCTATTTCTCCTTGGAATAAAATATTCATCCATACATGTAAAAAAAGGCACTTATTCTTGTCTGGTGCTTTTAATGGTGGCATAAAAACCAGCTTTTGTAGATTTATGCCAATGAGTAGCATGTAAATAGTGGACGCCACCTTGACTTATTAAAGTGTTCTTAGTATTTCATTTTACTGGAGAGCTAGCTACTCAACTTTAGAATGCATGAAATATAAAGAAGAATGAAATCATTTATTTTAAATGTGCAGATACAATACTTAATTAGAACTATTATTTAGGCAACACCAGAAAGCTGGATAACTCCAACTCTGGAGCACCTGAGAACAACTGCTAGTGTATTTTCACATCTGCACTGTTTCTACCCTCTGTATGAAATAAATTGTAATGGCAAACTCATTACCTACCCTTGTGAATACACCAGGAGCTAGCAGTCATTCTTTATTTGCTTCATATTAGTTTCTGGTAGGTAATATTTTTCTGCCTGATCAAGAATCCCAGTTATAGTGGTAACAGAGAGGAACATATCTGCTGACCTAAAAGGTATGTAAATCTCTGAAATCCATGTTCCCACCACTTAACAGAAACAATGATAATACTTATATAGAGCCTTTCATTGAATGACCAGAAACATCAATGAATTAGGTTCCAATACCCCTTTGAGGTAGGGAAGCACTGGGAAACAGAAAAAAGTTGAGGACTTGATCCAAAGCTCACTGAAGTCAACGTGAGCCATTCCACTGACTTCAGTGGTTAGAACAAGCCCTAAGTGAGTTGCCTAAGGTCACATATTCTGGGGCAAACCTGGGATAAGAAACTACATCTCTTGGCTCCCAGTCTTGTGTCATATAGGAAGACATAGGGGGAATGGAATGCTGATCGGTACCTAGCAAAATAAGGGATTCTGGATATTATTGTAATACAAATATTAAATAAAACCTGTAATACAATTTTCCTAGGCTCCCACTCTTTGCAGTTAACTACACTATCTTCCTGTTGGAATTTTATGATGTTACATGTCAAACTACATAAGGGGAACTGAGAAGATAAGAGCACAGAGGGTACTTGGAGATCTTACTGAATTAAAAGGATTAAGAACTAAAAAGGCAATAGAACATTAAAAAGTTATCAATTAAGTCACACTCTGAAATACATCATTGTAGATATTCATGTGGTCAGATTTGTGTTTACATACACACACAGAGTCATACTGAGTGAGTGCATCTGAGCAGCAGCACTGCAGTTTTCTGCTTCAGACAGTGAGTGACCAACATCAGATTCTTTAGAGAAAAAGTACAAGCAGCTTTACAGTGGGCAATTATGGAACACACTAACCACAGGTCAAGTGTCTTCCTAACTTGTGTCCATTAGTGATTGGCTTATGCCTGAAAGCATAAGGATTTCCTCATTTTTATAAATATCCGATCTAATGTAACTATGGACATTCCAGATCTCTCACGCATGAGTACACACACGACAATATGCAATCATGAGTTTAAGAACATCACAGATACTTGGGATTTCTCTAAACTGATCATATAGGTGCATGTTGGTGGTGGTTTTACATTAAGGACTAATTATTTTCCAACTATTGCAATGCACTAATCAATCCTACGCCTTTTTTTAAGGCAATGGTGGGAGGAGTGGGAGAAAGAAAAAAGTTTTATTTGAAGAAGTCAAAAAGTTAAGCAACAGCATTTGATTCCAATTAATAGAAATAGGTCAAAAGAGGTTATTTTAATGTTAAGCTTTGTTCTTCTCCTCATTAGTCTACAGAAGTGGTCAGTTTGTTACATGTAGAATATTCATCCACTAAAGAGTTAGTATTGTTGTATTTCTGGATTCCTGACTCAGACGTAGGTAGACAGGACTTGCCACACCCAGTATCTATCAGCAACGAAGAAAGCAAGTAAGTGTGTGTTCACACAGTCGTTCCTGAGTTGTGTAATGAACACACATTTACATATGTGCAAGTTATGACTGTGGTAGGTTACCTACCATGCAAGGTCTTTATTCAGTAAAGATAGGAATGAGTCACCATGGACATTTCTAATGAGGTACATGTTTCCAAACAAAATGATTTCTTCTCTCATTTTTATATGATAAAAGCCTTACTGACCAAGGCTTTGGAGGGGAGCCTGGAACTGGAGCACGGAGCAGTGGAGCTGCAGGTTTTTGCCTGCAGCTGGAGTGGAGCCGGAGCACTGCTCCAAAGCCCTGTTACTGACGGTCAGTCCTAGAATATTACACATGATTTAGAGTAACTTTAAGCTTAGAAAACTAGAAACCAAGGAGTAGCTTCTGTTAGCAATCTTCCATGTATTGACTGATGGTTGTTGCTCAAGTAGTCTTAACTTAAAAGCATACAACTGGTTATAGCTGCATATTTTGTTTCTCTTACATGGATTAAAAGTTACTTTACTTTTCTACAAATTTAACTTTGTTTCAAATGTATCAGCCTTGCGACTCTAAGTCCGGTAATGATTAGAGACCAGAAAAAACAAAGCCTGCTAAAGTGGTAATTGTATGGGTGTCATGAAGTCAGGATACTTTGTCCTTTCATTAGTACTAAGGAGTTTGGTTTATTTGATCCTTCCAATAGCCTACAATTATAGACAAGCAGAGTGGGAAATAATTGCCACCTGCTTCCTCTACTAGTTCTAATTAACATCCTACATTTTACACAGCACCTTTTATCCAAATTTAGCAAGCCAATATAGTGTAGAAACTATATATAGGGATCATTTCACTAGTAACTGCAGGGCAACAGATGTTTTATGGCACAAAATCAACACTATGCAATACCTACTGGTATAGAAAAGTAAAAAGTTATATACTACCTTTGAGAAAGGTTAACAAGAAACAACATTTTTATTAATGTTCTATGATGAAAAGCAAATATTTTCCCTAAAGGCTGCATTATGTCTATGTTGTCTGTAAATATCCCAGATCTATCTTCTCCTCAAGTTGACTCATGACAAGACTCCATGTCACAATATAAGCCAACTTGTATTTTTTCATGAGCGAAGATCCACAGACCTTTTCCTCAACTATAAACGTATTCCCTTTAGCACAATGGTTAGATGAAATTTTAGCACTGGATATATTCTCTGAGGCATGCAAGCCTTTGACAACTTGTTTACAAGAGAAAATGTAAACTTGACTTTTAGGATTTGAGTTAGGGACCTGATACTGACCATGACTGACTGGCCAGTGTAGAGAAGGGTAAGATTTAGAATCACATCAGCTAGCCATGGCCAAGCTCTATCCATTTCAGAATTTAACCATGATTTACTGACAGAATTTCTCTTTTGTTTTTTAAAAAAACATTTTCCATTGGAAGGGATTTTAGAGGAAATTCAGTTTTGAGAGAAATGTAACAGATTTTTTTGTCTGCTCACCTGGAAGACTCTTGCTAAATTTACTGAGTACTAGGCAAGCTGTCATTTTGATTTTCCTGAGGGGAAAAAACCCTCTTCCCCCCCACCCCCTTCAAAACTCTGTTCTGTTAAAAGGGCACTTTTTGTCAGAAAATCATTTCCATGGAGAAAAGTCCTAGCAACTCCAGTAATAAGGCTCATTGTTAAAATAATTACTTTCTATTTAATAACTAGCAGTATCTGCAATCAGGATACAGCTGAAGCAGTTTGACATTGCAATATGTAAATCTATTTACTCCCAGATTCTGGAGTGCTAGTTTTCTTCCAGTACAAGCATAAAAGTCACTAGGCAACATTTAACAGATATATTTTTCTCACCTGTCCCACATTCCGTAGGAAAGTATCTCTTGCTAACGGCCATTGACGGTGAGCCATTCGTTTGACTTTTACATAACGCCATATTCCCACTGAAATAAAAAAACCCATAAAAACAAATACTAAAAAGGACAATATTTTTAGCTATAATTATTTGCGGCTTTGAATATGCTGTGGAGAAGAGTCAAACATAAGTGGAAGAAAAGTGAGCCACACAGGAAAGAGGAAGGGGGAACAAAGCAATCTCCCTTAATTATTTTCATTATGGTAACGTCCGCAGGCCCAACCTAGATTAGAGTTCCACTGTGTTAAGCACTGTACAGGCATGTAAAAAGAGGGAGTCCTTGCTCAAGGATCTTAATATGTAAAGAAATGAGTCAAAATATGGAAGGATATATTATTATACAGATAGCAAATACAGATTTTTATAAACATTATTATACAGATAGCAAACAGAGATTAAGGGACTCACCCAATATCACACAAGCAGGGACCGAAGATAAACCTCCTCACTCAGGCCAGTGTCTTAACCACAAGACTATACTTCCTCAGATGCTTAGACTCACATATTGAAAGATATTTAGGTATTGATGTGCTCAGTGTTTTAATACCCATTTGATTTAGGAGCCTAAATCTTATTTTCAAAAGGGATTTAGGTACATAGAAGCCAAAATCCCATTGACAGTTGATGTGATTTAGGTTCCTAAATCCCTTTAGAAAATAAGATGTAGGTATTGCAAAGCTCAGTGCAGTAACATCTAATTACTTTTATAAATCTCACTCTTATAGCACTTTCTACCCAAATATCTGAACCTCTCAGATAATCTTAAGAAACTATATTATGAATCTATGATATAAAGGCATAGTCACACAGTTCCTAATAATTTAGTTCACTAACAGAATCTTATACGACACATCAGCTGCTTCTGCAGCAGATTCACAGAGAAAAGGCTCTAATTAATCACATAGCATACCTGCCAAAATCCTCAGAACAACAAATGGTTTCTGATTCACATACATCTGTGTACATTTACATACATTCAGATGTGTTTGCACAAATTGGCCTCACTAGGCCTAGAGATTCAGAAAAAGGTGTGGGGAGCAATTTCTGCTTTCTTTCTTCACCTCAGCATCAGTAATTTGATCCAACCTCCGCACCTGAAATCCAGCTTCATCACAAAAACAACCCAACTGAATTCATGGCAAAAAAAAAAAAAAAAAAAAAAAATCTGACTGGTTGACCAACCCAATCAACTTGTTTGCAAACAAACACCCCTAAATTTTCCCAATGAAATTTAATCCCCAAACAGTCTTCACTGCAAAACAATTATTCCTCCCTCTTTCCTTTTAGAAGCTTGGAAAGAGAAGGCAGCACAGGTGTAACCTCACCCACCTAGCTCCCAAAGCAGGGCAATCCTGGGAGCTCGAGTTGGAGCCGCACTGCTGATAGGAGCAGTCACTCCACAGCTGCTCCTCATCACAGAACTGAGGGAGAGGAAGTCGGGTAGGGAGCACTAGCTGCTCCACCTGCTGAGGGACCAGTCTCTCAGCAAATACAGCATCTCTGATTGGATGCCTTTCCCTGGGAGGCAGGGGAATGAGGAAGGGTGGCCAATCAGATGGGAATTGCCCCCAGAAGAGTGGTTTTCCTTACAGACTGGTAAGAGGGTCTGAAAAATTGAAGTCTGTGAGGCAAACCTGTAGTTTTGGCAAGTCCCTGTATGAGCGAAGGCACTAGGATTGTAAAGTAAGCTGCTAAAAAAACATTGGCAGGCGCCTTAGACAGATTCCTGCAAGGACTGTAATCAAGTTATCTGGGATTGTTTGGCAGTTGGAGGTGAGGAAGGTCAGGGTGTGTTTAGTATTCCTGGAGGGTTGGGAATGTCTGAAGAGCAGTTTGTTATCTGAGCAAGGAGGGAATTGGATTGCTTGTCACTCAACGGCTGTTACAATTTGAGTCACTAGGTCATCTTTCAAGACCACAGAAGGAGCCAAGGAGGCTCTGGCAATGAAGCGGTGAGGGGAGGTTATAAGCACTGAGGATGTGCCAAGTCCTGTATGGCTGCTGGTTTGGCATATACCTGCTCAAAGGGAGCTAGTTTTAGGGAAGAAGAATTTTACTCCAGAACTATACACTCCACAAAGTAACATTGGGGAAAACGTGCATCTATGGACACGGTCCTGACCTACCTGGTAAGGGAAAGTGCCAGACTAAATTTTGTACTTGTAAGAGCCATCATGTTAATTATGGGAAAATGAAGGCTGCACAAATACCCCCATTTTTCAGATGGAAAACTCAGGAAGAGAGAAATTGAGTGACTAACCAAAGATCACAAGAGAACTCTAAAGCAGAGGCAGAAATTGATGCCAGAGCTCCTGAATCCCTGTCCAGTGTCTTGATCACAAAACAAACATTCTTTTTCAATATAAAACATTGTGACATCTGATGTTACTTGATTTCACCAATGAGCTACAAACCTATGGTCATTTCCTGAAACATTAACTAACCATTCACTGTATGAACTATTACATAGAGGGAAGAATCATGGCAATGGGAGCTTTGTTACCTCCCTACCCCGACCCTCCTCAGTAGAGAACAGATGACAAAATGAGAAAAATGTTGGAAAAGCCCACACCTTTAGCATATAAGATGACAACTGAGGACAGGCATCCTTTTTATTACATAGTTCACCCAGTGGAACCCCTGACATAAACCCTAATTATTATTATGGCTGGAACTGGTAACCATGCCTAAGGTTAAGGTTTTCTACAATTTTCCATTATCAGACCCTGTTTTTCAGTTATTAATAACTTTGTTAAACTTTAGTTTGGCAGATATTTGCCATAACAGGTATTTGCATAACATTACATTTTATTTTTAATGTTTTAGCTAAAACAGTTCAATTATTTTCAACAGCAAGGTCAGAGATAAATATGTTGGTTTCCTAATGTTAAAAATATTACTACTCTTTTTAGAGAAAAATGATAGCACCTATAGGCTTTGGAACCGGGATGTGAAATCTGGTGGGGGTGCTATCCTCCCATGCCAAGGAAATGGCTTTAGCCATGTCTATGAAAATCATCCTAGATTTGGTCAAGTGATATGCGTACTGAACATTGTCATTTGCACATTTGCCATAGTAGTTTGTAAGAATGAGAAAGGGGAATTATTGGAAGGTTCCACTTTCAGTGAGCGTGCTGCAGTCCCACAGAACAAGCTCCACCCCCACAGAGCTTACTAAGCATGGTCAAGTCCAGGGCTGAGCAGGATTTTTCCTGCAGGTGCTTCACCAGAGACTGCTGTGCTGCTGGTTAACTGGACTGAACACAGGGAAACGGTCTTTATTATCTTGTCAGTGATCTTACTTCTGGCACTCCAGTGGCATGGAAGGCAAGAAAGAAGCCTATACATTATGACAGTCTGTAGTCACATATTGATATACAGTCAACTCAACTCAAGGTCTGTGAGATTTGGTGTGGACAGGATATGTAGTCATTGCATCCTCAGTTTTGTGTAGTATTAATAAACACATAGGTGAGAGACTGACCTGATGGTTGTGAGAGTTATTAGTTCTAGGTTATTTTAATGCATTTCAATAGCAAATTAAAAAGTTCCAGAAACAAATTCCCGAAGAGCAAAACAAAAAATCAAATTAGAACAGTATAGTAACCAAGGGCACCTCCACGCTTGCAGGAGGTCATTTGGTCCCATGTCTTCGGCGCACATGCCGCTGAAATGCCGCCAAAGCCAAAGGATGCCTGACTGCCGCCCAGACATGCGCTTGCTGCGCTGGTGCCTGGAGTCACCCCTGATAGTAACACAATGACCGTTTTTTTGGAAAAGGAGGCAGCCCCTGTTAACTTGCTATGCTCTTTTCCCTTCCAGCCTGTATTTCCATTCAACTCAGTTTACTTCTGGTTTGCTTAGTTCTGACATATGACTAAACAAAATTGCCAAGGGCACGCAGACGATGGATGATACAATGACAGACTTATTTCATTTCAATTCTAAATATTTGTAACTAGGACATTTTTCTTTCCAAGTCCAGCATTGCACATGCATAAAAATAAAAAAGGTTAACTTGATGTGGCTGTGAAATAAGAACGGGGGAGTGGGTGGCAGGAGGAGGACGTTGGACTACAGTTTCCATAATTGGAATCTAAGAGCCATCATCCCACACTGTACTGCCCAGAAGCATTGGCGTGTGCCTTTACTTTCTGGTGTGTTTCATGGCAATGTTAATTACTAGTGCCTTTGTTCACCTTGGTCAGAATGAAAAGGAAACCACAGCAGAAGTGTCACACATTTGAAATTGAAGTTAGAGTGGGAAATAGATTGTTGGAAATAAATGGCAGCGGGGCAGCAAAGCACAGCAGAACTGACTGCTATAAATGAATGTGAAGTGATGGCTATAGAAATGAAGCCCCATTTTTCCTAGTGTATGGTAGCTAAAGAAAGCCAGAGAGTTCCCTAGCTATTGTGTTAGGCCTGATGGGGTACTATCTTTACTTGCAGATTAAGATAAAGATGCCTTAACAAGACAGAAAGGGTTTTTTCATTCCCATGTGCTATTTAGGAGTGGGCCAGGCCACTTCATGTTTCTCCTCCCCACCCCAAAGATTTCTAGGACTGAAGCACCAGTAACTGTCCACTATTCCCTAAGAGTTAAAGATGGGGTGGGCTGGGGCATGGGGGTAGTTGTCAAGTGGCCCTTGGACACCTAGAGGCAAAGTATGTGCTGGTGTAGATTAGAGTAGCTCAAAGTCTGTGGCACTGTTACAGTTTACACCAGCAAACAATTTGGCTTTAAGGACAAACCACTGGACTCAGGATCCTGTAAGGAAAAGAGATCAACTGGGTCCCCTGGAAACACCACAAGAAAGGAGGGTGGTTCCTAGGGTTTGCTGGAGAAGACTGCATGAGGCAATCTGGGTGCAGCTGTGAAGGAGGGGAGAGACATCCCCTAGAGTTCAATTCTCCACGTGAATATGAAATGGCTGATTTGATGCTAATCTCTTGCAAAATGAGCTGCAGGATTAAGTTCCCAGATCTTCATGGTGAATCACACTCAGTAGGGTTTGCATAGCTCTAACACCAGCTGCAATCCTCCTCTTTTCTGCCATGAGTCCTAACAATGACGCTGAGATTTTAAACACTGATCCTAACAAGTGATTTTCCCACTGCCATTTAAGAGGAAATTTCAACAAGTATTGGGAAGATGGAACTGCTGTGTTGTCTAAGACTCCTGTGTTATTTCTCAGCAATTTCACTGTTACTCAGGAAGCAGACAATTCTCCCTGAGTTTCCAGTGTTGGAAAATGTTATTATCTGGGCAGTTATTACAGGCCAAACCCTGCAGTTCTTATTCAGGCAAAAATGAAGTCAGCAAGGACCACGGGATTTGGGCATGTGTATGTTCTACCCTGCCCCTCAGTGAGTCTTCAACAGCAGGTATGGAGCCTCAGACCCTAAAGCATGAACCTCTACATCCCAAAGACCCAAGACTGTAAGCAGGCTCATTAACTTCTAACTCTGGACCAATCACCACTAGAGGGAGACAGTGTACCACCGTGTCACATTTATAGTTTCCCCTCAGAAAAGTGATTTGAAGAAAATCACCTAAATAATATGATTTTATTTATAATACAGCCTTAGGAATATTTTCATGGCCGGTCAATAATTTTCCATTTAACTGTTTTTCTATGGAAAACTGAGATTTCAACTGAAACAACTGTGAAGAGTGTCCACTTTCCATGGAAAAAGTGCAGCTTTTAAAATGTTCCCTCTATGGCTTGGGTTCCTTAGCTACATTACACCTTCCTGGTGCACTGTGCTGGCTCGGCCAGCCAGAGAGGAGATCATGATGTATCATAGAGATGTAGTACAGCCAAGGACCCTGGACCATAGAGGAGAATGGGAGCATAAAGCATCTGGAACTACAGCTCCCATGAGGCAGCATTGCCAAATCAAACCCCCTTTCCCCCCACACACTTCCATTTTTTTCCACAGAAAAATTGAAATTTTCAAGAAGTTGGTGGAGGGAAAATCCTACCAGCTCTCAATATTATACAAGCAGGCACAGAGGGAAGGAGATAAGGTAGCTTTGTATTCCACATAGATATATGGACTATTGATCAGACACTGTACTGCATATGCCTGCTTCTCACTGATTCATTCCAAGTATCACTAAACACCATAATAACTGCCTTTAAAGTAACTAGCAATTGGTTCAATACTCATCTGACCTGTTCTAAAAATACTGAAAAACATGATTTTTTCACAAGGACTGAAATAGGAATGATCATTAGAACACATATTTGAAGAGGCATTAAGGATAGTGATTACAAGTACAATTTTCTAAAGTTCCTAAGTAAGTTAGTAGCTTACATTATCCCGACATTCAATTGGATTTAGGCTTCTAAGTCATTTAAGGTACTTTTAAAAGTATCTATAAGCTTCTAAGTACCCAAGGCACTTTTGAAAAATGGGACTTAGGCTCCTATGGTTTTGAAAATTGTACCTTTTTATGTCTCCCCTCTTTTGTAGAGGGTCCTCAATTGATATCTGGTGAATATCTGGAGAGTAGATACAAAGTGCCTTCCAATAGGTAGATTAAATTTCTTCCTATGCCCCAGAATGTCATTTTTCAGTTACTCAGAACAAGAACCCTTAAGTTGTGCAGTTGTTAATTTGTAATGTTTGTATTGCAGTGGCCCCACTCTACTGGCTGTCTTACAACCACTTAAAAAGTGCTCCCTAAGTTGTTCAAGCACTTGGACAGCATAGCTGGAAAGTAGTAACTGATATCAGATGTTGCTATAATGTAGAATGGCAACCTACTCTACTTGCAGTCTGATAAGATGCGGTCATATGGAATAGATTATGCATGAATACTATTTTAAATATTTATTTTTTTTGCAACCACTAGTGTTATTTCTGATCCAGAGAAAAATAATAGAGCAGAAATCAATAGGTCTATTTCTTAATCCACATGAATTCCAACAAGAGTACTTCACTTCAGCCACTTTGGTACAGGGTTATACTTGACTGGAAAGTTGCCTGGGCAGCATCAAGATTGTAAGAAAACAGCGTTTGGACAGAATAAGTGCATAAATCAAAATAAGCATTTGGCTATAGAAACAATTTGATCACAAGAATACTTGATCTTTTGAAAATGAGTGAAACAACAGAACAGGAATTTTAACATTAAGGGCCAAATTATTAAAGGGCCATTTGTGTGATTGTCGCCCCCACCTCCACTCCCCCCAAAAAAAGAAGAAAAAAGAAAAAGCTGTGTTCACAGCTGTGGTAAGACAACACATCACGACAGGTACACATTTGAACCTCCATTTGGAAACTTTAGCCCTGAACTTTGCAACATTTCTGTTCCCTTAATTCTAGGCCTCACAGCTCCCTAGTAATTCGATACATGACAGTATATTAATTTTGGATGTTCAAGACATATGTAGGCTAGAAAATCTGCTTGCTAGGCAGGAATGAGCAGCTCTTTGAAAAAGGGCTGGTACTTCCAGAGTGTGTTTTTCAGTCAGTCCTCTCATTGTCTCACAGCTGCAGTTCCCTTCCTCCAGACTTCAAACTGAATACCTCAGCCTTTGGGGAAGTCTTTCATATATGGTTTCAAAACCAGCCCAAGCAATGAGTTCCTGCAATGCAGCACAGTGTTGTCTAGATTAACACCTGATTCATACTGCAGGCTAGCTGGTAAAAAATGAGTAACAGGAAATCAGGCAATCCTAGCCTGACTTCTCTAGATGAATTCTGAATAAGTGAATTCCATAAACAGCCATTTTCTGAGCAAGGGGTTCTCGACCTTTTTCCCCCTCCCTCCCAAATAACCTTTTTCCTTTTATGATCCCTTCTCCTTGTCTTGCTCTAATTGCTTATCTGCTCTGGGCAAGTAACAAGATGATTTCCCTAGGTATTCCATGGGCTCTAGCCTGAACCTGTTCTCCTAATCCCATTTCCTCCCTGGGGAGAGAGAAAAGGCAGGAGAAGGATTTATCCATTCTGGGCCCTCACTGCAACTGCCTGCTACTTCACTCTGCCTTTGCTCTAATCTCATATGGGCTGAATTAACAGGCATATTGTGCAGGGCTGGATAGATCATTTTTCCATGTTCCTTTTGCAGGTTAACTTGAGGGTTATGTGTACTCCATGACCCATGAGAGAGATGTGTACTCCATGACAGGCTATAAAAATCCCACCAACACTCATCTTTCCTACCTTCCTGCGAAACAATTTGCAAATTGCATGATTACAATACAACACATATTGTAAACAACAAATTTAGATGAGATGATACTAAAATGCACTAACAAACCCAGTGCACTGTAATATAGTACTTCGCTTTCAAACACACAGAATTTACATTCAGATAATGTAAGACTGATATCCTAACTCAAAAAGAATTGTAACTAACTTCACAAGAAGTTATACTGAGGAGTTGATTTCAACAGGATTCCTTACAGAATCCTTGTACCCAAGGGTATCAGAATATAGCACAAGTCTCTGACGTTAAAAAAAGTTTAGTTTTACCTTTACGATCTCCTGCAGTCAGAACAATTCAATAAGTCTTAGTTTACATTTTTACATGCACATCTTAAAGTGTAGGTATGGAACTCATCCTTGATGGTTAAAGTGACAAAGAGTCCTGTAGCACCTTAAATACTAACTAAAGTATTGAAGGATAAGCTTTTGTGGGCTAATACCCACTTCGTCAGATACATGCAGTCATCCCTGATGGATCCTTGATGCAGTCTGATCCTTGATGGTTAGTTAGCTAAAGTAAAATAGTCCAAACTATAAGTCTCTTGATCTAACATTGAACTGAAGTAATAGGTAAATAGTATTCCACAAGTTACAACTTCCCTACAAGTTAGACTACATACTTGATTTTAGAAAATTTAATCATATACCAAATGCGCTCTGGAACCTATTTCATTTTTTTCTGTTGGTTCTGCCTTTTAACTGACTTTGCATACTCATGAGACCTGTTAAGTTTGGCAAACATGTGCTTAGTATTTTGAGGGAAGAAAAAAAGGACAACGTCATTTCAATGCTTCTTTTTGTCCAATTCTCATACTTTATGTCTAACTTATATTTTCTCCTAATGATCTGTGCTTCTATTTGGAGTATGGGTTTCATATTTGAAACTAAGAAAAAAAAAATCCACAGAGACTTTATCCCTATCCTTCAACACAGTGAGCTTTAATTCACATCTTAACGACTTCGGCCAGGTCCTCACCTCTGCTTTTGGCCATGTACAAGAACTGAAGAGAGTGGTAAAGGTGTTCTAGAAACCTGGTTGCAGCTAGAGGAGGATCCTCTAGCACAGGCACTGAGGAAGACAACTATTGGGCTGCCCTCTAATGCCCCACTCATAAGCCCTGGCATAGAGGACATGTCAGGAGAGGGCTTGGAGCAGGAAGGGCATGTCTAGGGTGTGCCACAGTATGCAGAGCAGCAGCCTATATGGAGGCTGGAGATGCTGCCCTTAGGAAGAAAGGTGCCCATGACAGTTTAAGTTGTACTAGGGTCTTTGCCAGTCCCTGGAACAGCCCAGAATCTTAGAGGTGCAGCACAGAATTGCACCCTCTAGATCTGTCACAGACCTTAAATTGAGAACAGGCTTTTTTTTGTGCGGGGGGGGAAGGGGGAAGGGCCCTATTTATCTGTCTCTGTTTACAAGATGCAAAATATTTCATACCCAGGAATGTCTAGAGCTGATGTACAATATGTCAATAAAAATATAAACTGGCTGGTGTCTTCATTCTGGATCAGCCCTTTCAAGGTCCAATAAAGCAGTCTTCACGGCATTAAAATGGAACTCAAGGTGTTGTGGAAAGTTGAGCGAATCACAGATTCAGTCAGGAAACTGCCATCCATACTGAAGTCAGAGATAAACTCAAATGTTTATCAAGACTATACCTACCATCAGTAGCAAACAACTTGGGCTCCCCCGCAAGATTGTGATACTATTGATTACTGAGAGAAGAAGCAGTAGGAGAGGGAGCAGATAAGACAAGAAAACAATGAATGGTGGTGCAGTGTGCCAGCTGCCAGTGAAAGAAAAGGCAGAATGAGGCTAGAAATGATACAACATCTGCAAGTGTTATTTTATAAAGAGTAAATGAGAGGGGCCGAGACTGATCCTTTGAGAACAGAGTACTGATTGCTAAAATGCCGTGGTGATATACCGCACAAAGCTCTCAGGTCACAGTTTATACCCAAAAGGTAATGCATATTATAATCAAGTGTAAACGAGTTGAAAGAAAATGTTTATTGCTTTATCACTAAGAAGTGAAAAATCCAAGACAAAAGGTACTTTAGGACAAAACTCTCATTCTGGATCTGCAGACTAGATTTGACTCCAACACCTCCTGTCCCTCTGCTTATCGTCCATGTATATAAGGACTGCAGAATACTTGTAAAAATGTCATTATGCATATCCGAGAGGAGAATTTTACTTTACATTCATGACTACGTAGTATTTTTCATGGGCATCCAAATGGGTATCTAGCCAGCACTTACTGGTGCAGCGTGGGCTAGGATTGGCTCTAACCCCCTACCCCCGCCTCTTCTGCCCAAAGCCCCACCCCTTCTGGAGGCCAGAGCCAGCCCCAGCCCAGTCCTGTACTGGCAAGTCCATAAATTTATTTTCACCCCTGAGCGTGGGATCCTGAAACTTTTTTTCTGTTGTAATATGGGATCACAGTATGGGAAAAGTTGAGAGCCATTGAGACTACAATAACCCAAAGGAGACTATATCTCCCAACAAACATTAGAGGCTTAGTGGGATTTGATTACCTTAAAATCTCTTTAAAAACGTTTGACATTAAATTCACTGGCAGAACAAAATATACTGCCTGAGTGGGAAAAAAACAGACCAAACAAACATAGCTATGCTTTGGATATGATGAAATGTTAGTGATGCAAATTAAGATGAATAAGTGAAATACAATGGTATATTAAAATATACATGTTCAAGAATGCATTTTAAATGTGCGGTGTAAGTCAATTCCATGAAATTGTTAAAATATATAAGACAAAGCACATGGAAAAAATATATTAATGATTTACAGCTTTGGAAACTTCTAGACATAAACAAATAACTATAATATCTAATTACTTAGTCTGTTTTACAAAACAGTACCAAAATCATAATCAGTATCAAAATCATTAGTCGGACATTCCAGCAACTACTTTGTTTTGAATGTTTTGAAAGCTAAATTGCTGCAGGTAAAATGACAAAATATAGGATTTGGATTCAGGTAGTACAAAGACATGCCACATGAAGCAAAGGGGGAAAAAAATACTTTTCAGCTGACCTCCTGTAGCTGACTTACACTAGTCAAAAGCAAAGCAACTCAATTTAAAGATACAAAAAATGAAAGTACTTTACACTTGATTAATCATGAGAATTTTTGAAAGTACATACATTTCTACCTGCTGATCAATGGGGCTTCATCCACTCATTGTGCGCAAAAAGCGGGCAGCATGCAAGCTGTTTATTTACATTTCAGCAAGGGAATGAAGAGGAGACCCTCCAGGGTAACAGAGTGGTGCCTTGTGAATGACTGATTTATATGGCACAGACCAACATATACATAGATTATTGTTTTGTTTATGTGCATTTGTGGGGAAGCACAGAGTAAGGACAGGGTCTGAAAGTGCACAACAATACACAAAAGTGCAACGAGATGTTAAAAATGTCCACTGAGTATTTCAGAAGTTGGTATGCTATAAAGCTTCTGCTAAGCAAAGAAAAATGATAAATACTAAACATAGCAGGATTTTACTAGGGATGAATCAATTAGTTTGGATAAAGAATGAGATAACCTGAACCCTGACCTAAAGTTCCTAATGAACTCAGAGTATATTTTAGCACTGAAAAAATTCACCTTTTATTTTAACTTTTCTAGGGCACTTCCTGATTTCATAAAGGCCCCCGCAAAGCAGAAGCCCATCCTGTGAGTACCTAGAAACTCCACACACCACAAAGCTGCACTTCATGGTTACACAAAATGTTGCAATGACAATAGAGGGAGAATGCAGCCAATCCAGCTTAAAAAAACAAAAAACCCACCCCACCACATTTCCTTAGTTCAAGTGGTAGAGTGAGTCTGCAGGTATTAACAGGAGTATCATATTATATAAGAGGTAATTGTCCCACTCTACTCAGTGCTGACAAGACCTTAGCAGGCTTAGTGTTTTATTGGTATTATATCAGGGTGGCACCTGCCTCTCGCAAACGCCCCCGGCTGATTGATCTCTCTGCAGGTCTTCAACAGCTCAGCCCTCCAGCCGAGCCACACCTGCTGTCCCCACTTCTAGGGTATATAGTCCAAGTTCTTATCACAGCCCTGGTATAGGGCCATAGCCCTAAGGCTTCTCCCAGTGGCACTGCCTTGCTCAACCACCCAGACAGAACCCATCTCTGTACCCACAAGTGGTGGTGGTGTTTCAGCAGGCCTCCCTGTTCTTTGTTTTCAACAAGACCAGCAGGGTCCACATTGGTCCCTTGCTGGCCTGGCCGCAGGTTCTGTGCTCAGTCCCTCTGGGCTCAGTATATAGGGCCTCTTTGCCCTCTGATTGGTCTCTCCAGCAGACACTCAGATTGGCTGCTCCTCTGCAGCCACTCCAGGCTGCAGGAGGACTTCTAACTGCTCTTATCCTTGGGCAGGGTGAGGCAGGACTATGAGGCCTCCAGCAGTGGGTCTTGGACTTAGTCCATCCTGCCATAGGCACTATATGGATTAGATTTTCCAAAGACTTCAACTCCCATTTAGGCACCTAAGTAAGAGTTAACTTTTCAGAAGCACACAGCAGCTCCCATTGTGACTGTTGGGACCAGATTTTTTAAAAAACAAAAAAGACAAAAAAAACAGCAAGACCTGCACCTAACAAGCAGTAATCTGAGGTCCTTGTGGGTGCTGAGAACTTTAGAAAAATCTGACCCCATGTAAACAGCCATGACCACAGACTAGGTACAGTACAGACAGTGACAATGCAAGGTTCCTAACACTACTTCATTTCATTTGCTCCAATGCTATCTACAGTGATTTCAGAGAGAGATGAGAGAGGTTAGTTCTCTCTCTGTAACCATCCCAGCACAGGACTTGTGTGTGGAGACTGCGAATAAGGTTGTCATGATGTAGTTTTGTGATATGGATATTTATACACTAGGAACTAGGCTGAAACTATCATTATGTTTCATATAGATCCCACAGTGTACGTGATCTTTGATCATTTCTGTCCCAGGGCTGGAAAGTAACCAATCCCAAACCAAAACCAATCCTAATCCCCTAAACCATACAATCCCCCTACAGTGATTGCTATGATGTTTGTAAACCACAGTAACAAGGAATGGATGGAAGGCAAGAAGAGGGACAGAGAAGGGTAAGAGGGAATGAAAAATGATAGTTGGACAAATACACTGGAAGAAGTTTATTTAAATTATAGACTACATTGCTATTAACTACAAGAAATGGCCATTTTCTTTCCTAGGAAAATCTCACCTTTATCCTTCCTTCCCTGCAATCGAGACATACTAGATCTCTCTTCACATAATCCTGCCTATGAATAAAACATATCCACTGCCTGACAGCTTTGAGGGGAGGCTTTGTATATTACACATGGAATATTAGACCTTTTCCTATTTTATACCCACCCATTCCTGAGCTTCACAATACCATGTATCAACTCATTTGTCTCTCATGTCTATCTTCTGAGAGATATAGGTAGAAAACCTTTTTGAATAGTTGCAGACCTACAATGGCAAAAATAGAAACAAAGTAATCTTGTCTAAATCCCACATCACTACTTTACAAAAAAAAAGCCCACCATATTTGTTGCAGATTATTAGTCCTGTACTCACTGATACTGCACAAGATGGAGATACACTAACCGACTTTTGGCCCAGATATACCAGATGGTTGCACAGATCAATGTAGATTTTTTCCCCCCATGAGTATGTAGCATTTGAAGCATTTACCAGGAGGGTTTATTAAAATTCATGAAATTAGGGAAAGTAGCTCAGGATTCTATCTGTGCTTGAAACTAGATGTACAAGTTTCTGTGGAGAGTTATGCAAAAGCACCGTGCATCCTGCAGTATACAGTTCAAAAGGAGCTGTCTGTGAATCTTTTGTGTTCACTTGGAGGTTTGAATTTTACCAAGTGAACATTCTCCCCTCCCCTTTTCACCACAACCAGACCCACCCTCTCTCCACAAAACCACAGCATATCTCAACTCTTCTCTATGGGTCTTAAGGATGCGAGCTGGGGAGCAGCTGTGACTCTGCCTGGGTCTCCAAATTACATTTTCAGAATAGCTTATATGTGGCACAATCACATTTCAGATCACAAACACCCTTGGTTCCAGATGTCAACTTCTCCATATTTTCCCCATGAGAGGGGCCTGGCAAGAGCAAAAACCATGCTGCTGCCCACTGACTGCAGGTCTCTTGCTATAAAGCATGGCTCATGAAGCACATGCCATTGCCAGTGTAGGCAACAACAATGTGAAACTTCTCCTATAGACTGGCGCAGTCTAGTGGTTGGGACAGGAGGGAATATGCTATTCACGACCTCTGCTCTCCCACACCAAGTGGAAACTGCAATAAATTCCATTAGCTTCCTTCAGCTGATCTCTCAAGATTTCTATCGGACTCTTTGGAGTCCTGATTCAACTAGGGCCCCTATGCAAGAATCTTAAACACAGGAGTAGACCCACTGAAGTCAAACAAACTATTCTCATGTCTAACATGAGGCATGTACTTACATATTTGCGAGGAATCAAGGCCTGTTTTAGTAAAGGACCAGTGGGCTGGGAAACCAAGATTAGTTTTTCCAAAAAGAAAAAAGAAAATCACACATCATGCAAAGTAGGTATGAAAAAGCACAAAAAGAAAAACAGAAAACTGCTGTCAGTGTGTATATATGTGGGAGAGGAGAGGAAGTTTAAGATTGTGTGAATGCCTTAACTTTGATCTTGGCTTCAGATATTTAGGGTCTTGTGAGCTTTTTCTTCTTTTAATATTATAAATATAAAAGCTTGTTTTGTTTTTTTAAAAGGCCTTTGTGATCCTCATTTTAATTTTCTGATATTTTTGTCAAGTCACTAATATGTACATTCATAATTAACTCCAGTTTTACAAAACCTGTGTTAAGGATTATTTTTGTATTTGTTTCATGATCTCTTTTTCCACCATGGTCTTTCTGATGCATGTGTTGTTGCTTTGACCTTTTCAGTATTCTGCTGTGCATTTGGTTGACTACTCTGCCCTCCCCTACATGCTCAAACAGGAACGTAGAAGAAAGATCTTTACCCATTCATCTGAAGGTCACTGTGGTGCTGTATTAAAAGCCCTGGAGAGTAGCAGGGAATGTATGGAATATGATGAGATGCCTTTAGGAGTTGAAATGATAGCTAGTATACGTTTCAAACTGTATCAGGCAAGTAAAGGTGTAAACTGTGTCCCCCACTTTCATAAAGAAGGTATATTGCTTCTTGTTAGAGTAGGGAATAGGAACCAGTCATCATAAGTGCTATTTCTGATCCTACAATTGACTTGGTATGTGACATCAGACAGTCACTCAACCTTGCTGTTCCTCAGTTTCCCCATCTGTAAAACTGGCATAATCTTTACCTACTGTTGAAAAGTTTAATTCATTAATATTAATTCCACATAGTCCATAGATATTTTCCCCTTCACAAAAGATCTTTGTGTACATCCTCAACACAGAGCCTGACTTCTTGGTTATCTCTGAATTACATACCAAGTACTCATTAGGAGGTGCTTCCTTACTGACAGTATGGAAGGGTTCATCATTTTGATTTTAATATTCTGAAGCGCTTGTGTTTAAAAATAAATTAAGCTTTAAAAAGTCTCTACCTTTACAAGGTACAATTTAAAAAGTAAGTCAATTTCTCACTAAGTAGCATTTAGAATTTGGAATGCATCTTTCCAAGCTACAAGCCAGGTAAATTTTTTACAGAATCAGCAACAGCAGGATCAAAAACATCATGTATACATTCATTTCTCCTTAGATACAATGGCAGTAAGCCGGCTATAATACTTCATTAGTCATATTTGACTACTTCTCTGTCTGTACCGGTTTGCAAAATAAGACAAGTGCTAGTAGATCATTAAATCAGTGTATGCCTGAGCTGCAGAGGAGTTGTTCATAGCATTTCTCTCCCCTTTGTCTACAACTCTCCCTTGTTAGGGCAGTACACCAGTACGTTCTCTTTTGACTTGGGGTACCAATCTTGTGTCCTGGTGTACTTCCCTGCTCAGGATATATGGACCCTGAGTCCAGTCATGTAGGGCTAAGGCGGGGGAGGCACTGCATTTGGGCAATGAAGCAGGGGGTGGCGTGAAGAGGGGTTAGAAGGCTCTATTCCCTAAACCCATACACTGGCCAGTGCAACTGGCGTCATAACTTGCTGCTAGGGAACTGTGCCTCAGAGTGATGTCTGAGATGCACAATGACATCGAGGTCTATTCCTGACACTGTTGCAGCTCACACACCCTCATTGTTCACAGTTTGTGCCTATACTCAGTGTAGCACTAATTTTGTCTAGCCTCTTTTTTACAAGCATGCTGAGGTTCAGTGACGAAGGATCTTTTCCAAATTATCCTTTGCAAAGGTCCTGTCACTACAAAACACTACAACATTTCAAAAATTGTTTAGTAGTTGCTAGTGCAAACAGCTTTCCAAAAAGCGACGTTGTCAAATACTTCTAAAAATAAACAAAATACATCATATATTTTTCTCATTTGACTGTGAATGTTATGCCTAGTTTAGTATCAGTTCTGGGAATCTATCCAGCCTCACAGATCTCTCTCTCTTTACACTGCTATGTTAGTGACTTCTGTTCACTTCACAGTAAATTTCCTTATTTAACCTTATTGTCTTTTATTTTCCTGGTTGTGCCAGCCACGAAGCACAGACCCTTCCAACTGGTTGATATGTACTCATGTGGTCATAAGCTGCATATAGCACCTCCTTGAAGCAGAAGTAAGTGAAACGGGCCTCACAGGTGCCTGGGGTTTGAGCCCATTGCACCCAGAGGAGCTTGCTAATCCCTTCCTGGCTGGACTGGAAACTTGTCCCTTCACATCAGACCTTTGCACTGCCCTTAACAAACAATGATTGAAATTCCTTAAAAAAATGTTTTAAATTCTTACCTCACAGTTTCGTCAATGCAGGCGCATTCGCCAGGCAATTTTCTACCCAAGTTTCAAAGTCAACTGAAGGATCCATGAAATAAAATTTCTATGCTCTCTTCCAACCATCTGTAAAATCTTTTTATATTGCATCAATTGGGGATATTTGATCCTTTGTTAGTGTACTTTCAGACAGTAAAAACTCTTTGCCCTCTGCTTTAAACAAGAAACTCTGTGACATTATATAAAAGATATGTTTTAAGAACACAAGGAGAATTTACTCTCTATATTCACTGTCAAAACATTCACTATGTGCTTTTTCCACAACGCAAGCAGACGGAACAAAATAATGCTAGATTAATTTTTGTAAGAGCCTAAATTCAGATTGATCTCCTTTAGCAATCAGTCCTACAACTGGAACCTTACTGCAGAAGACATTTCAGTCCCACTGTTTCTTGACTACAGGTCTGAACTGCTGCAGTATCATTTGCCTTCTTTTGACCACAGTTTTAGAAGAAATTTATTAGTCTGAGCTGGCTAATGTGATCTAAAACCACACATTAAAATCCTAATCCAGAGAGAGACTAGAATCCCGTTTTAGTTAATTGTCAATCATTTAACTCAGGTTGAAACTGCAGCACAAACTCTAGTCTAGAAATACCCATTGGTCTTCTCTTGACTAGGAAAAAGGTCGTGTCTAGAGAGGGCTTTGGTCATAGGCACCAAATTTTGCTGGCGCCGGTGGGTGCTCACCCACCCTTGGCCAGACTCCACCTCTGCCCCAAAGTCCCCACCCAAACCCCGCCCCTCCCCTTCCCCTATTGGGCCCCTCCCCAAATCCCCATCCAGGCCTTGCCTCTTTCCCCCCAGTGTGCCATATTCTCCCTCCTCCCCGGCCTGCGAGAAACAGCTGTTTCATGGTTCAAGCAGGACCCGGCACCGTGCTCAGGGGAGGAGCAGCAGCCCTGGAACACCCTGGGGCCTGCTTCAGTAATGAGAGAGTGAAGACAAATGAAACTTAACCACTTTTTCTAGTCAAGACAAAGGCACAGTCAGAAGCTGGGTCTATCTAGAGACATCTCTCTTATACAGCATGTAAAGATCATGTAGGAAGCCAATCCCAATATATCACATGCCTTTTAAAAACCCATAGAGATTACGTCAACTAGCTATCACATAATATAAAACATTTTGTCTATCTGCATGAGGCTTGTAAGAAGGTTAGTTAAAACATAGTCTAATGCTGAAAAAAGCACAAAGAAAACACATATACCTTTTGTCTTAATCTAGAGAAGGCCACAATCACCCAAGTTGCAGGGTCTGATAGAGAGATAAGGGACCTCTTGGTAGTTGTTACAGTAAAGAACTTCCTTCCTTCGTCTATTACAGGCCTGTACAACATGTGGCCTCGCGGCCACATGCAACCCACACAGGCTCACTGTGCGGCCAGTGGTGGGTGAGTAGGGGTGGGGCAAGCCAAGCAGTGGGGTGGGGGGAAGCAGATGGGGGCAGGGCAAGGGCGGGGCTTTTGGTCCGCAGCTGGTTTTTTGCAGTAGTATGGCCCTCACTGCTTTCCGAGTTGTGCAGGCCTGGTCTATTATATATATTCACACAGATATATAAAGTGCCAGTAGATGGTGCTCAAGAACATATAGCTTAGTTCAAGTTTTGCAGGACCAGTACAATGGCTTCCTCTTAGCTGCTCTATATCAGCTCTTAACAGAAATGGTCCCATTTAATGCCCTTGAGGGAGGTACAAAGTGCCAAGGACCAGTTGAACTGATGCAGCTATGATGGCTGTGCTCCCTAGCTACAATAATAATAAATTGGTTAAAATCCAACCAATAAGGGCAGAGACACCCACAAGATTTACTCAGAGCTAATACAACTGTCATGATATCAGGAACGCTGAGGAGCTCTTCTGTTCATGGACACATTGTGTTTCAAAAGTGTTCCAGGTGCTTAAACCAGTTCTTAAAAATACCAAATGTTTCTAATGTAAATGGGTCTGCAGATGCTTTTGCCTTTAATTTTTTTTTTAAAAAAAGACAAAAACCAAAAGAAGTTACCTGGAAACACATTGGAAAACAGAGGGAATGCAGTGTTACTGCAGCCCCTGGGCACCATTGTAAACCTAGATACAGACATTTTATGTGTATTTTATATACCAAGTGTATTAACTCAGATAGCCAATAAAAAACATATTTTCCACTGCAGCTGCCACACCATGGCTAGTACTTTCTTAATGAAACATACTCTGCAATTCATTTCTAGGCAACACTGTCTTTAGCTATCAAAGCTCAATAGTTTAATAAATGATTGGTTCCATTCTCACATTGATGTTTGCTAGATTGTTTGCTCCTTTACGTTTCTCCCCTACCCCCAGTAATTATGTATAGGTACATCTAATTGGCAAGAGTAACAAAACTGCACCATTAGAGTAGCCAAGGTAACAATGAAACTTCTGTTCAGAACAGATTTTATGCTTTGAAGCAGCATTCCTATGCTCTCAGTAATGCTTGTTGTGGAAATACATAAACGAAAGCCAAATATAGACAAAATAAACTGGTCATATTTGAATATATTCATTAACTATCACCTATTCCATGTCAGAAAAGAAAAAAAAAAGAGGTGAGGAATTATTTTGGATCGAACAGGTATTTGGATAGTTGGAATTAGACTGCCAGAGCTTCAAGATCCACTTTCACTTAGTCTGACATCCCAGGTCAATAAGATGAACAAGCATGGTCAAATCTTGGCATCATCCCAACACTGGTTGATATGGTAATCACACAGAGAAATAACAGTGTGTGATGTGCCTGTTATCTCTGCACTGTATTATTATTGCTATAGCATTGTGATTATTATGATTAAAAGTGCTTATAAGGGAGTATTTCTTGACATGAGGGCATGAACCAAAAAAACGGGCTGTGAGATGTTGCCTGTTGGATTACACCTCATGAATGTGGGAACAAATGAAATGGGTGCTAGAATCCAGCAGGAGTAAGGGAAGAGAAGGAAAGGAGAAACTTGTGCCTTACCTATTTTGTTGCTCCATTCCCGCACTGCTTTTGTTCTTGCTACAAAACTACTGCAGTACTCTGCCTGCACCAGACTCTATTAATGAGAAAGGCACCATTTCAGTTTGCCGTGGTGTCAACATCCACTAATGATTTGTTGCATTCCAATTGCACCCGTGGGTCCATTTGTGCCAGACATTGTTCATACACAGTGAGAGACAGTCTCCAGTACAAGGAGCTTACATTCTAAATGGACAAGACAAAGGCAGGGGAAAAGAAAGTCCATTTCACAGATAGGGAACTATGGCACAGAGAGATTAAGTGGCTTGCCTATAGGAACACAGGAAGTCTGACCCAGAATATCCTGAGTCCAGCCCTTTGCCTTAACCATAATCCCACCTTTCCTCTTACTTGTAGCAGCACTTTCTGTGGTAGCAGAGCACAATGCAAGTGGCAGGAGGAAAAAACATCACAATACGTAGGTGGCATTTCTTTTTTCCTAAACAGATCCCTGGGCCCATAATTCTGATGACAGACCAAGTAAGCCATTCACTCCGTCTGAGCTCAGTGATAATAATGGTGAATATGAGCCTGAAGAGAACAAAGAAAACTTCAGAACAATTCAAAGGCATTTCACAGATCAAATCCTTTCCCAAGGAAAATCTCTTAAAAATACATTAAAGCCAGTTTCCCTTCCTAGACTGAATTGTTTATACCTTATAGTATGCAAGAAATAATAAGCATCAAGTGTACATGTCTTCTTGCCTATACAGATCTCAGAGGGTTAGACACATTAGTAATTCTTTCTAACCACGTCATGCTCAGCCTAGATAGTTGTTCTTCCTTTCCCTCTCCCCCGTTTTCTCCAGGGAGTGATAAACCAAACTTTTCACACACCAGGACTCACGTAGCATCTTTTTCTAACTGGTAGAGTTTCTGTCAGCTGTTCTCTGGCTGTACAGAGTGAGCATAATGAATTATCCAGTCCGCTGGAAAGCCTCTGATTAGCAGTTTAAAATGTTTCTGCTGATTTGCTTAAATCACATATTCTAGATTTTTGACTAATCTGAGGAAAGGTCTAATCACAAAAATATTTATAGTTCTAAAAGAGCTATGTATGGTATAAAAACAAACCAACCCATTTGAAGAGACAGGACTGAATCAGGGGCCATGCTTCCCAATGTCCTGGCACTATATTGGCCACTCTACTCCCCGTCGGCTATTTCTCTCTCAGTAGCCAGCTACGTCCCTTTGCCAAGCTGAGCATAGCTCGATAAGCAGAAAACAGGTAGCAGAGCAGGCGTATGTTAGGCAGTTGAGAGAAGAGCAGCTTATACTTGGAGAAGAGAGTGGGGTTAGTTCTGCATTGGAGAAAGGGAGATGGAGAGACCAGAAGAAGGAACAAGATACGGGATAGGGGGAGAACAGACGTGGTCATGGGATGAGGGGTAGAAAGGTGAGGAGGAAAAGCCATGGGAGGCACAGAAGGATGTGAACAAATGGAGCATAGAGAGATTCTTGGAAAGGGTGGAGAGCATAGCAGGAAGTATGTTAAACATGAGGACTGTACCAGAAACAATGGAGGAGGTATAGCAGGAGCCATCTGATGGGAAGAAAACAGGGGAGGCCATTTCAAGAAGATAGGAAGCAGCAGGTTTTCCAAGGAAACATATTCAAAGAAGCCTGGTGTCTGGGGGCTGCTGAAAGGCAGAGTATATACTCTGGTGAATTTTAGATCATTAGTTGCTGCTCTTTCCTAGCAATTTTCTTAGAAAATTTCCCACATCCATACTGGACCCTCTAAATGCTAGGCATTTAGCAGACCCCAAATGATTTGGAGACATGTTCCTGGCAAACATTCTTTGCACATTAGCCCTCATCAATTCCCTGGGAAATAGCTGCAAAACAAACTGTGGCTCACCATTTTTATTACACTGGCATACCTTCACTGTTTTCAAGGGCATTGTCCCTGACTTACACCGCTGTTACAGGAACATGAGTGCCACTGGTTTTTAGTGAAGGAAGTTTGCCCACACTCATCATCACATTAGCTAAGGCATATGTTCTACCAGTTGAAAGAAAAAAGATTCTTCAGCTTCTCTGTAAAGGAGCAGATTAGAGATCTAAAGACAGAGTCCATCTAATTGTATCTGCAAATCAGTCTTGTTGAAGTATGGAATTAGAACCCAAAATATCTCCCATCAAAGTCACCACAAAACTTTCTGTGAAGGTCAAAGAGAGCTAGATTGGGTAGCCAACAGAGGAGCTGTGCAGGAACCAGAAGTTCTGTTTTGTAGGAAATAATGAGATTCCAATATTTGTCACAAATCAGACCAAAAAAAAAAAAAGATTTTCTAAAGTGCCTGGGAAAATAATCATTTCAGGTCAATTAAAACATTGTTTTGATTTTGATTGTTTTATTTTATAGTACATAACAGTTTATATTTGCAGTGTTGTCGCTGTGTTGGATAAGGTGACAAGGTATGTGAGGCAATATCTTATTGGATCAGCTTCTGTTGGTGAAGGAGACAAGCTTTCGAGCTACACAGACTTCTTCAGGTCTAGGAAAGGTAATCAGTGTGTCACAGCTAAATGCAAGGCAGAACAGATTATTAAACTAAGGAGTTAACATATGTTGCAAGAGACCATTGAAAATGAAATAGGCCCACTTCACCTTGAATGGTCTCTTGCAACAAGTGTTAACTCCTTATGCTTAACAATCTGTTTCACCCTGTATTTATCAATGACATTCTGATTATACTTTATAACATACTATAAAATAAAATTTCAAAATGAAAAGTCAGAACATTTTATTCCAATAAGATGAAAATGCTTAGGTTTTATTTTTTTTAATATTGTAATTTCATCAAAATCAACGTGTTTCCATGGAATGCTCCATCTTGATGAATCAACATTTTTCAAAAGAAAAATGCTTTGTAGGAAATTTTTTGATCATTTCCACTTTTGGGGAATTCTATATGTTGTTCCTTCATGGCTGATTTAGCTCTGCACAGCACTCTGTAAGAAGTCTTCTTCTTTTTAAATGAGATGATGAAGACTTGTGGCACCTTGGAGACTAACCAGTTTATTTCAGTATAAGCTTTCATGGGCTATAGCCCACTTCATCGGATGCATCCAATGAAGTGGGCTATAGCCCATGAAAGCTTATGCTGAAATAAACTGGTTAGTCTCTAAGGTGCCACAAGTCTTCGTCGTCTTATTTATGGATACAGACTAACACGGCTGCTAATCTTAAACTTGTTCTTTTTTTTTTTTTAGAAAGGTAAGCTGATATAGCTTGAACATACAGAGAGCTGAATCCTCATCTGATATAAATCGGCATAATTCCACTGAAGTCAACGTAGCTACATGAATTACCCCAGAAGAGGATCCACACAGAGAAGAGCTGTTCAGTCTGTACATACTTTTCTGATCACAGAAGCAATCACCTGCCCTCTAAGAAATTGGTTAAAACAAAATACAAGCATCCTCGCTATGAAAGCCATCCCCACTGGAAGTAAATAATGAATAATCTTTTTTCGGTATGTCTAACAGATGGTGTGGCATCATGTGTTGAAAAACAAACCATGAATATGCTATTTTTCCATTATTTGTGAAAACTCTAACTCTAAAAGGAAAAGTTTTTACTTTACTCTCTCTTGTTAAGTTATTCCTTCTCCCCATTAAAGAATCAGGAACTGGCTGTCTATATTTTCTATTTAAAGTACTGAAAGTGAGAAAAAATATAGCACCACTTTTTCAATTTCAGTCACTAATTTTCATAAGTAAATCAGTTTGTGATTTTTTCCAAAATGAGAACACTGCAACTGGACATTCCCTAATATTAGAACCAGTAGAAAATTCTGTCAAAACTGTTTTTCAAGAGAAAATTGTGCTTTCAGCTAAACTACATTTTTCTCTAAATGTCTTTTTTTTCAGAAAATGTAATATTTCCCCCCACAAAAAAGCTGAAAAAAAATATTTTTAACCCCAAAACAGAAACATTTTGATTCAAAACTGTACTGCAGTGTCTCATGGGAACTGTAGTTTGGATGCTCTATGCTCCCATTCTCCTTCACTTGTTGTCAAAATTTTCCCAGGGAAAATATTATCTTCTGACCAACTCTACATAGTATAGATGAAAGAAATGCATGTATTAGGTGGCTCAGGGCTTGTTTGAAAAGAAGTATGCATTGTACAACTCCCACAGATCTGCGGTTAGGCATAAAAAACTGCTGGGTAGTTATCTACAAATTATAGTCTACAGATGGTAGACTAATATGAATGTAAGAGCAATGTCCAAAGTTTTAAGGACAGTGGTCTTGCAAAATAAGCTAATTTATTAATACTACCACTATGCTGAAGTCATACAATATCTTTAGACATCTCAATATATTTGGCAAACATTAAAGAATTAAGCCGCAAGACACCTTTGTGAGGAAAGAAACTCCAATTTACAAATAGGAAAATGAAGAGAGAGAGAGAGAAATTAAATGATTTACCCAAAGGTACATAGGGATGAGAACGTTAATCTCTTGACTCCCAATCCACTGCCTTAACATCAAGACAATCCTTCCTCTTTAAAACCAAATGCCAATTTGGTGTAACTTTAAATTTAAATAAAGCAAGGAGCAGTATCACCTGGTAATAACTGGAGGGATCTGCAATATGCTGTCACCTTCTTCCACACTCTAATACATCTGCTATCCCTGAATTGGCAGCAGCTCTCAGCACTGTGATCAAACAATATTATTAGGCACCTGAAATATGCTAAAGGGAGTAAACCACTCTTTTTTTTTGTCTAGGCCCGGTGCCAATATCAGTGCAAAATTCAGCCAGAAACGGGAGGATTGGCAGGGTTTCATGATGCAGAAACACTTCTGGTGGCTCAAAGACAGAACTCTTTTCATGTAAGCACTATGTGGTTCTTACCCCTACCCCAGGGATGGAATCTTGGCTCCCTTGTGCTCTAGACAAGGAAGTTGATAGGTTCTGGGTATATGCAATGGAGGGTGGGGTAAATTTTCCAGTCAGTAACAACCTTAAAGCAAGCACCTGGCTCAGAGCATTCCTGTAGGAGATCTCCAGAACATACCTGGAAAGACAACATAGCCCTACTGGGTCAAATATCTCCCCTTCTTGCAATCAGACAGGAGAGAGGAAAAAGACCTTCACCTAATCCCTCAAAAGGGAAATTAAACAGGAGTGAAACCTAAAGCTTCCAGAGCACTAGAGTTCCAATTTGGGATTATGGCTTGGTTAGAAATTTACATGGATACCTCCACTTTTTAGGTATCACCAATAGGTATAGGGGGATAGTTCATTTTCTATATCCCTTCAGTCCTCAGTCTTTCTGCTCAGAGTGCTGGGATGTGGAAATGGGTTGTTCACTAGAGGCTTGATCCAAAGCCCACTGGCATCAATGAGAGTCTTTCCACTGACTTCAATAGGTTTTGGAACAGGGTCTAGAAACTGCTAACTACACCTTGTTGTACACCAACTATGGCACAGCCATTGGATGGTAACAGTTTTGTTCACTGCTGGTCTTCACCATATCCAGTCCATTCATCTAGAAATGAAACATTCTACATCCGCCCCACTATACTTCTAAATCATTCAGATCCACCTCCCCCCTTGATCTTTACACTGCTGGCAATATGTCCCTCCCTACCTCCAACTTCCCACATATTTTCCAAGATAAATAAAATAATAGCTAAAATAATATTAAAATTAATGTTTCTCTGGTTGACTTTCCCCAGCCATCAAATTTGAAAGGTGAACTCTCCCATTACATCTCAAACCATTTTCCCACAAAGATTTTTGACGAGGGGGCGGAGGATGTATTTTAAAATAAAGCTTTAATTTACATAAAAGACACATTTGCCTTAGCTCTTCAAAGCACGTCAGAGAATATTTAATAGTGGCAGTATCTTCCCGTCCTCATAATATATGCAGTTGTAAGCTGCATGCCTGTAATGTATATTTTATTAACCGTGCCCAACTCCCCTCACCCCAAAATTACATCCTTCTGCCAGTTAGTCTCAGTGGGAGCTCTGCTGATTTATTGATGGCTTACTTTTGTCTCCATGGCTCCCCCTTGTTCCCTCCACATGTCCCAGTGTTCCTGGACTGATGTCTAGTGGAAAGGCAGATATACAGCTATAATAAGGCGGATGCATGTACCAATTACCTCTTGTAGCTGCTTCAGCCATAGGATGACATTGTACTTGCTACAGTGTAGCAAGGGGAGAGGCAGATAAATTTTAGAACTCCAAATGGCACTACCCAAAACAAAAAGCCACTAGTTTGGGAGAGCACCAAGGGGAGGAAGGAAGTGCTGTTGCTCTGCAGATACTGTTTGCAGAGGGAGGCCTTTGGCATAGCATTCCACTGGGTGCCAGAAAATGGCAGATGAGCCACATACAAGTCACATGGGGTTTACTCTGGGAAGCTTTTTATTAACATAGTTGATGCTGGAAATCACCTCTAGGGACAGGGCTATCTGTCATAACTGTGAAGTGCTGAAGTAAAGATAGCCACTAGGAGCTGTGACAGTTTATGCCCCTAGGGTCAAGGCAGTGAGGCCTAATGGCCAGAGTCTGTGAAGCAGTCCTTGGGTACAGGGCAGCAAGGCCTAGCAGTCAGAGTCTATGGGATATGGTGGCCCTGGTAGGGGGTGCCCAGACTCACCCAACTCCACCAGGCCCTCACCGTTGCATAGCATCTTGCCACTGAGTCAGTGGGGGGGAGGGATCTTACTAAAACATGCTGAGTTTTCGTGGGTGGGAGGTACCACTCCGTCACTCTCCCTGAGTCACGTCCTACCAGTCTCTGCGCTGGGGTCTCCCATGAGTCTTTGGACTCTCCATGGACAGTTGGGCCAGTCGCCTCCTTTGGCTCCTCCAGTCTCTAGGGTTCAAGCGGACCCAGGAAGGTTGATTCCCAGCGCAGTCAGGGGCTGTGGTTGGCCCTTCACAGGAACTTCCCAGACAGATCCTTCCCCTGTAGCTGTCAGCCCAGAATGAGCTGGGCTTCCTCCCTTTGTACTACTAGAGCATTTGGAGCATGCCCAGTCCTGCTGGGGAGGCCGGACTTCTGCTGTCAACAGCATGGGTTTAACCTTGTCTGGGCTAGTGCGGGGTAAGCAGATCCCATCCCAAGAGTAGTTTATTAGTCTTCTTGCATTTTAATCTCAGCAAAAAATAATTCAGGGGAGAAATGCTATTTCAGCCGAAAAAGTAAAATCCGCCCCCCTAGTTTAATTCTGATCCTGTAATTTGCTGAAATGAAAATTACACTCCCCTATAAGACAGAGAGGCTCCCCCACCCAGTGATAGCTTGTTTATTTTTCTACACCAGAAAATAAATATATAAAATGAAATGAAAAGTAACAGAGACAATAAAAGGCCCAAGCAGTGTATTGCATCTGTTGCAGGGCACTTTTCTGTCCCATAGGAACGAGGCACACAAACAGCTGTTGAATAGAAATGGTGAGTTTATTGAAGGCAAAGTGACACACCTGCAGCGGGGGCTCCATTTCGCTGCTGCCACTAAATGGGGACCTGGCGCATTGGAGCACTGCCCGGGGAAGAAGCCTACTGCGCATGGGCACACAGGCAAAGAAATAACAGGAACATTTGCATCTCATGCATACCTCATGAATAACTAATACCTTGTTTCTGTCTTGTTAGTATCACACGATGCATGCAGGTGTTTCATTTCAAGGCAAGCAAACTGTGAGAGCCAAGTTCTCCAACATGGGAAGTATGCGATAACAGGGCAGGAACTGATAACAGTGGCCGAAAGTACCCTTTCCTTCCCAGGAGTGGTGGGGGGGAATGAGCACCCCTTCCTTTCCTGGAGTCGAGCATGAGAGCGCCCCTAGCAGTCTACCGTCACAATGTCTTGCGCATCCTTACAGCATCGAAGCAGAGAGGAAATGAGAAATACCAAGTGGGCCTAATCCAGCTTGCTGGTGATACAGTGTAACAATCCAGTTGGCGGAAGCTGCTGGGTTATTCATTGCCCAAGGGATAATGGAATGTCTAGTAATTAGTTAAGGGAAAGTAGCTTGCTTGCAACCTGGCTGACACTGGAAAATAGCCCTGATTCCAGCAAACTGTGGCCTCCTTTTGATATAGCTGCACAGACGCATATTTCCTAGTCCACACTTGGAAGTTACTCTTTGCTCTGGTGGAGTTTACCCAGGTTTCGAGATAAGCTCAGCTGATGCAAATTGTGGCTTTCCTTATCTGGAGAGCATTTGGAATTCACACTAGTGCATATTGTGATGCTCCCAGGGGTACCCCGAGGCATATCACAGAATCATAGAATATCAGGTTGGAAGGTGCCTCAGGAGGTCATCTAGTCAAACCCCCTGCTCAAAGCAGGACCAACCCCAACTAAATCATCCCCGCCAGGGCTTTGTCAACCCTGACCTTAAACACCTCTAAGGAAGGAGATTCCACCACCTCCCTAGGTATCCATTCTAGTGCTAATCCATTCTAGTGCTACCACTTGTCCATAGTTTGCAGAAGCCTTGTCTGTTCCTGCTGGAGGTCAGCTCCCTGATATCACCAGCCACTTGCAACACAAGCAACATCTTCTCAGCCTATGCAAATTCCACCATCCCTTCATAGTTTAGCTATAGATACATTCCAACACCCTAGTCCTCCGAGCATCTCTGTGGTGTCCAACCCTAATCAGACTCCCAGATCCTCTGTTCCTAAATGAACAGTACACCAAAGCTTACAAGTTGTGCACTGGATCACTCACAGCGCACTTAACACACAGATCTTAGATTAGTTTATAGAGAAAACAAACATAAATTCATTTTACAAAGAACAGGGATTCACATGATAGCAAACAAATATTGGAAATAAAGGGTCACCTATAAAACAAAATCATAACACATTCTAGAGCCTAAACACAACACACACACACAGAGATCAGAAATAGATATATAAATTTTTTCTTTGTGTACATATGTATACATTCTATTTCCCCTTCCCCCCCATTTTGTCCCGCTACATTTTTTTCCCATTTTTCTTGCTCTGTGCCCTCTCTTCACCCTAATTTTTCAGCTGCTCTCCCCTTCAACCTAAGTCTTACCTATATTTAAAGAAAAGCCAATAACATTTAAGTCCAAATCTTTGAACTTCTGATGTGTGAGTGAACTTGTAATTAGGCAACAATGAGTTCACCTTTTTTCCCCCTAGTTTTTCCCATTGCCTCTATTACAGTGATGGACCACACACTTCCTCTCTTCCTCACTGAAGAGGTAAGTCAAGGTCTGGCCAGGGTGGCTTTAATTCATGAAAGGACTAAGACAGTCCCTGGTACCTCAGGTGTCCCCTAAAGACTAAAGTCGTCCCTTTGTACAGCACAGGGTGGTTTAGTCTGTGCAGGAGTTTAGGGAATATAGACAGCCGGAGTGGGAGCATCCTGGAATTAGCTATTCCATGCTCTACTTTTGAACCCAAAGGATTTTGCACCAAAGTGGAATAGGGTGACCAGATGTCCTGCTTTTATAGGGACAGCCCCGATTTTTGGGTCTTTTTCCTATATAGGCTTCTATTACCCACCCCACCCCCATCCCGATTTTTCACATTTGAGGTCTGGTCACCCTAATGTGGAGCTGCTAGACAGAATCAAAGAAGGCAGGGAGAGCAGGAGAATTAGTGGGAACATGGCTCCCTAATTTGTTCTTAGACTCAGCATCAACAGAGACTTCAAGGAACACTTTGCGCCCCCTACATGAACTGAGGACACATTTTTCCAGAAAGAAAAAATGAAGTGAGAAAGCATTGTAGACAAGCTGCCTCTTCTTGCGATTTCCTGGAGACTGGTGGAGTGGGGAGTGGATTTCCTCACAAATCTTCAGGTTCTTCATGATCAGCTGGTCATATCTCATCCACCTCCGTGTCTCCACACACCTAAAGGCCAAGGAGGTAACGCAGCAGGTTCCGTGTAGCAGCAGTTCTTCTCTTGACATTTCCTATCCACAGGAAAAAAATGTGGAAGAGAAATGTCAAAATTTAATTTGGCCATATCCTCAGGACACTATTTCTGCAGCAAGTCTGTTGTTCACAGGAAAAGAGAGAAATTCAGTATTTGGTGCTATATAGTAGCTCACATTTCATCCTCCCTCAGGATATTTTATTCAGTCCATTAAACATTTCCAGTTTTGTTCTGGGCCATTGCAGCAACAAAAAGCCATCTATTGCATCACTTCCTTTCTTTTGTGGACTTAACTATTACCTCTCTCAAGAAAGCATTCAACAGTAAACTACCACACACACTGGAAAATGAAGTAAAGAGAAAACACTCTCTCAACTACTTAAAACTGACAGACTTGAAAGACTTCCCACAGTTAGGGCTATGGTGGAATCCTTTTGTAAGAAGGATCAATTCTGGCGACCCCAATCTAAGTGGCCACCACATCCAGATCTTCAGAGCAGTGAAATTCTTAGATCATGCGTACAGAGAGAACCTCTGTCGTGCAGGGACAGCCTGAGTTCTACTATCCATCATAAATCTGATGATGGATTTGCAAATCTGATTTGCAAAAAAATCTGGTCAGTCTTATGACTGGCTCAAAATAGCACCCCCCAGAAAATAGAGCAATAGGAGACAAGATGCAGAGAGGTGTGAAATGCTCATCTATAAAGTTTCTGTAAGGTTAATGTGTGTGTGTGTGAGAGAGAGAGAGAGAGAAAGTGAGAGAGACTGTGTGATAGAGTGTATGCTGGGGAGTCTGACACTGTATGTGTGATACAATCTGTATTGGGGGGACTCGTGAGAGGAAGAGTGTATGTGGGTGTGAGAGCCAGTCTCTGTGTGAGAGAGACTGTGTGTGTGTGAAATGTGAGAGACACTGTCACTTTGAGTACCCCTTTTTACTTCCTCACCCCCACCCCACCCTCCGCTGACTCACATGGAAGTTTCACTCTTCCTGTCCTGGCTCTGGCCCAGCCCCTGCCAGAGACTGAGCAATGCAGGCTGGTAGGGTCCAGGGTGGGACTCCTGCTCTGGGCTTCCTGAGGCTTGGGCAAGAGAGCTGGAGGCTGGAGCCCTCAGCTGGCTGGATGAGAAGCGAGTGAGGGAGTGGTCAGGGAGAAGCCCACCAGCTCACCGTGGGGGGTGGGGACGGAGATGAGAGGATTCCAGCCATGGCCAGCAAGGGGAATGGTGCCCCAAATTTTCCGGTGCCCTATGCAGCCGTGTATGCTTAGGGACAGGCCCGGGCTTGATTCTCCACAGCCGTGCACACTGTGCAATCATTTACAGTTCTGTAAACCAAGAGTAAAGTGAGTAAAGTAAAACACTCACAAATCAGAATGGGGGTGTTTAAGATGCACTTTGCACAGCTGTAAATGAAGGTGCAAAGCTGTGAAGAATCAGGACCAATCAGTCCAAAAGATTCTTAGATAACAGTACAATTAGTCTGCATTTCTGATTCCCTTCAACTTAGTTTCAGCTGCACATTTGGAGTAGTAATTACTTAAGAGCTGCATGGCTCACAACAGACTGACTGGCAACCCTCCCATGAAGTGTCTTGTCTTTCAAATGTAATACAACTTACAAGCCTGTTTTTTTTGGGAGGCACACCAAAAAAACAGGCAATTACTGCTATTGTTTACATTTGACTGAGGCTGAAATAAGAGGGAAAAATGAAAAGGGGAAAAAGATCAAAAATCCGGTATTGCACTGATTAAGAGATAAATGGCCAAATAAATTTCAACTAGTAGCAAAGGGAAATCCATATGGTGCACATAATCAGTATCAATGATATTCCTCATGCTGCTGTTGTTCAAATTAGGCCTCAGTTCAGAAAAGTATCCCTCTTGAGGACTTCACTTAAATACATGCCTAAAGTTAAGAATGTGCTTAAATTATTTGTTCTGAATAGGAATGTATTGAAACACAAACTTAAGTCATTTCCTGTCTCAGAGCTTTACAATACATTCATCTCAGGGCAGGGACCTGAGGCCAGGCTTTCCTCTCATGTATACTAAGTGGAGTAAATCCTAAAAGGGGCTACTCTGGATCTATGCCAGGGTATCAGGCACAGAATTTTACCCCTGCTCTTGTTACAATCTTTAAAGCACTAGAGATACTTATGGCAAGAAAGAACAGCGTATCCAGTGCTAGTAGCAGTAATACTGTTATTTATTATTTAGTTTGTGGCAGTTTTATTAAGATGCAGAAAACCGAACACCCTTACTCTGCCCTTTCTCTGAGGTCCCGCCCCTTCTCCGAGGCCCCACCTCCACTCACTCCATGTCCCCATCCCTCTATTTCTTACTCTCCCCCACCCTCTCTCACTCACTCATTTTCACTGGGCTCAGGCATGGGGTTGGAGTTGGGGTATGGGAGAGGGTGAGGGTTTTAGGGTGGGGCCAGGGATGAAGGGCTTTTGGGTTTCAGGAGGGGGTTCCAGGCTGGGTGCAGGAAGGGGTTCCTGGTGTGGGCCCCAGGCGGTGCTGACCTCAGGTGTATCCTAGCAAGTGGCAATATGTCCTCCAGCTCCTAGTTGGAGGGGTGACCAGAGGGGCTCCACACATTGCCCCCAGCTGTAAGTGCCGCCCCTGCTGTGGCCAATGAACCACAGCTCTGGCTCTGCCTTTGGCCCCCGCCTCCTGGGGATGGCAGTGGACTATGTCAAGGGGGTGCAATCAAAAAGGTTTGGGGACCATTGTTCCTTTCCTGACTAAGGGGAAGACCTGGTCCCTGCCCTGACATGTTTACAATCTACCAGCTCTCTCTTTCTGGCATTCTGCTTTTCTGCTAAGAAGTGACAGTGTAAGGGGAGAATTTTCATGTGTCAAAGCGCATCCTCCTTTACAGATCACCTATAAAATCTGAAATGGCCCTATAGACCTATCACTAAACTTCTCTACCACACCCCACAACACCTTCACCAACGTAATGTATCACTCATCCATCTAAGAGTAAGATACACAGTAACTTCAATAGTTCTTGTCAGTTCCTGTTAACAGCACTGTACATTACAGTAATTGATATACCAAATAAGAAGTACTTTCTCAGGCTTGCCCTATGCACCTCCTGCATAGGGAGGCACAATCTGCTGCCCCTTTGACCCTTCACCAGTCCTAATCTGACCCAAATTGCAAAACAAATGAGAATCAACCCTAGGATCTCTGTAAACTGGGATAACATTCTGTGCATTTAAGGCAGTGAATTATGGAGGAATATAAATGTCTAGTGTATTAGTACAATAGGCAGTAACAACAGATCAGATGGGAATTGTCCATGATATATATTTAGGGGAAATGAGCTAAAAAGGAGAGAAATCTGATTTGAGAAAAGTGCATCAACTCTGATGACTGACAGGTTAAGTTAGCAACTGAGTCTAATGACCTGATTAGTCCTGGCTCTCAAGAGCGTGTGCAGGAAGGGGCACAAGACATCTTTCCCTTTATGGTGCATGCAGCACAAGCCTCAGAGATATTTGCCATCCTTATGACTATTTGCCATAAGGTCCCAGATTACCCCACAGAGGGAAAAGAGGGATGGGCGGAGCAGAGCTATGGCACTAGGAAGTTCAGTGCGGAACTGAGCGTCCTGAATGGACAATCTTTCCTTAACTTCCCTATCAGACACTGCAGCTCCTACTCAAGTTTTTAATGTAATAACACTATCTATAATTAAGGGAGTCTTCCCTTTGCCTTCAAAGAACTCCATTATGAAATGTCTCAGTGTACACAATGAAGTTGTAAAATAGTATTATTACTACAAATCTGTCTCCCATAGAACCAAATGTAGATAACAGTTTTGCAAGATCTTCTAACAATTTCAAGGGAAAGAGATAATAGCTAACATCTTTTATTTTCTGTATGATTTATTTGTCATTGCTTAACTGCATTAGAAGTTTTTTGTGTGCATGTGTGGAAAAATTCAAAGTGCCTTCCAGGACTAATTTTTATAATTAATTTACTTGTTTCTGACATTTTGAACTGGATAGCACAAAAGTTTGTCTCTTTCAGCAACAGAATTCAGCCTCTCTAATACCTTGGGAGCAACATGGATATTATAGCACTGCAAACAACCTGTCTGAAGAGAGCTTTATTAGGCCTGTCCGCTAGTGTGAAGTAGGTAAAATGTGGTGTGAATGACATCCTGGCTGCCCATTGTGGATTAGGAAGTAGACTGGAAGCTCTGCTCCTGTGACTGGGAAATCCGAGGGTGCACGGAGTGAAATGGCCACAAGGGAACAGGTACCATCACTGAAAGAAATAATATTTGGACATACTATCGCAAAAGAAGCTGCAAAGCAATAAAGGTTTGAAATATTTTAAATTCTTCTTAATTGTGTACACTGAAACATTTACTTTCAAATGCCATATTTTTCTCTGTTTCAGTGCTCAGTAATATATTTATAAAAGGTGCCACTGACTCTCTCATTCCAAAAAGCTCACCTTCAGCCTGAGTACCTTGGGATTAACCAAAATAGGGCACAAAGCCTTTTTATAATACCAGAAAAGAGAAAAACAGTAGAGTCCTTATACATTATTTACTAAAATTTTGCAAAACTTTATTTTCATTTCAGTTCCCAGCCTGAAGCCCCCTCAGTGTCACCTGAGGAAAGCCCTCCTCTGGCAAGTAAAATGCACCAGCCAATGAAATATATGCATGTAGCCTATGCATATTGAGATGGCTTGTACCCCACCTTCTAGTGTGATATACTGGGGTTTCACTGAGCCCACCTTCTCCACCAGTCTGGGTTCTTTTACACTTTTTTTTGCTGAGCCAGGCTCTTGGGCCTCGTCTAGTGCATGCACACACACACACACACACAGAGTAGGGGGACACACAGCTGCAGAATCACACAGAGTCTGCATGGGAGGACTCAGTTAGGAAACTGCCCAGAACACAAGTGCACACCCTCTCTGGCAAGTAAACCCGAAATTGTATTGTCTTGCACTGCACAGAAAGCTGTACAGAGTAAGCGCATGAAATTTGCTCCCTCTCTCAGTGTGGAGGAAGATATGCACAGCTTTTTGCACCTCCAGTTATGAATTGCACAAACTGGGTTTTGGGAAACAAAACAAGTTTATTAACGATGAAGGAGAAATTTTAAGTGATTATAAGGGATAGCAAGCAGATCACTGAGCAAATAAAACAAAACACACAAACTAAGGGGTTGGCTGAACTTGTACCTGTAGCGCACTCTGGGTTAAACCAGCCTTCAGAGAGCACACTAGGGAAAGTGCTGCCGTGTGTCCACACTGACAGCTGCGAGCACACTGGCATGGCCACATCTGCAGCTGCACTGGGAGCGGTGCATTAGGAGCAGCTATCCCAGTATTCAAGTGGCTGCAACTTGCTTTTCAAATGTGGTGGGTGGAGTGGAGTGTGACAGACAGTGTGTTGTGTGTGTGTGGAGGGGGAGAGTGGGTTTTGGGGGTGCTGAGTGTGTGTCAGCATGCTGTCTTGTAAGTTCAGACCTCCCTCTCCTCTCTCTTACTCACTCACTTTGTCTCAGATCAGATAAGTAGATAAGCAGCTGGCAGTCAGAAACGGAGCTTTGAAAAGGCACTTCCGCATTCCTACAGCTGATTTCACAACAATGAGAAGAGTGACCACTTAATTTAAGGGGATTATGGGACTTTTCCAGAGGGCAATCAGAGCGCAGCAACGTAACTCCTCATTCACACTGACACTGCAGTGCTCCAGCAGGAGCACATCAACCATTAATCCTCTTGACGAGGTGGAGTACCGGGAGCGCTCCAGCCAGGGAGTCAGAGAGCTCTATGTGCCTTGCAGTTGTGGATGGGGAGTAAGGTAGAGTGCTCTGGGAGGCTTTACTGCAGTATAACATGCAAGTGTAGCCAAGCCCTAAGCTTAATACACTAAATTAACTGGTGAATAGTGGCTAATTCTCACCCTAAATGTTGTTTTATGCAGGTTGCAGAGTTTCTTGAAGGTAAACTGCACTGCTTGCAGCTTAAATCTCCAGGTATTCCTTTCACAGGCTAGATCTTTCTTGCCTGAGCTCAGCCCTTGCCCCTCTCTGACCACCCCAAGCTTAGTTCCTTTGTTTCTTCAGCTGTTCCTTCTTGAGTGGGGAGACATTGGAAAAGAACCTTGATTACCTCACTTTCCTTCCTTAAATAGGATTTATATATGGTGAGAAACCTTTGTCTCTCAGTGTGATCCCCCACCCCCAGTGAAAAAATACCAGAAGTCCAAGATGGAATCCAATGCTGGGAGACATGATCAAATGACCCTGCAGTGTCAAAGCAGCATCCCAGGAAGTTTCTCAGGAAGGTGGGAGATTAATATCTTTAGAGTTCTATTGTTTTCCCGAATGTCCCATCCAGGCTGATTGATCTTCTGTCTGCAGGGCATTCCTCAAGTGTAAACACAGTTGCAACTGTTACATAGTCAATATTCCTAACTTAAGATGCAGAAATGATACATGCATACAAATAGGATAATCATAACCTTTCCAATGATACCTCAGATGACCCATCTTGCATAAAAATTTCTTAGTTATGCCACGATCATATCATAAGCATATGCCTATGAAGAATATGGGGCATCACGCCACACATCCTCTGCTTCCTATTATAATAGGAAGGATTTTTAAAAAGCCAAAACCTATGGTGTTGTTTTAGGGACATATCCTGCTCTCAGGTATGAGAACACAGTTCCCAATGAGTTTTATGGAATAGCTGAGGATAGAATTTAGCTTTTAGGTTTTTATTTCTTTAATAATCTCTCTTGTTTGAAAGTTTAACACATCTGCATGTCAGGGTCATCCTTTGTACATGTCTCTAGCCATTACACAACCACCACACTGGTGCTACTCAAAGTTTTGTGGATAATGAGGCTTAGAAAGAACTCTAAACTATTAATTGGATAGAAAATATCTAGCTTTCCACCCAGACCTCTGAACCTAATGTGCCTCCCTGTATTCCTGTAAAAAGTTTACAATGCCTTCAGAGAAGAGTAAAGTGTTGCCATTTTTCTTTGGCAAGCAAACTAAAAACAAAATAGCAAGAGTCCTAATTTAGTAACAAGTCCTAGTATTACTCTTGCTTCAAAGAACTACTAACAATGTCCAGATTGGCAGGGGCGTTCTCTAGCCGCTTTCATCCAGCTTGAAGCTGCAGGTTCACAAACGAGAGCTGCTCAGGCTGCAACAATAAATATGGAAGCAACAATAAAGCTTCATCCACCTGTGTTTTGCATATGCTATTCAAAGCTGAGCTCTTAAATAATTCCATTTTAACGATGGAAAACAGTTTTTGTGCCCCACATGGGAACAAGACTGCCTATGGCTTATCAACCGTCTATCACTGTGTCTTTCAAATCAGCAGTAGCCTAATAAAAAAGCTTGGGGCTGAGATTTTCAAAGCATTCTAGAGGATTTGGACCAATATTTTCCATTCACTTTAATGGAAGTTATTTGTCTAAATCCCCTAGACTGCTTTGAAAATCTGTTTACATTCAGAATTGTGTTCTTAAATGTGAACCAAGTTAAAGAGAATTACAACTGTGGAAAAATGTAATACACATACATATTTGGTATATTTGATTTAAGAAAGGAAGGATTTAGGGAAGTCATTCAAGTCAAACAAATATTTACTCTATTAATCTGGAAAAATAAGGGGAGAAATGGGCTTGAACCCACTAACACAGATTAGTAAAATGTACATGTCTAAATTACATAATTTCTGGCGGTAATTTTGTAATCATTTTACAAAAAAAATATAAGTACTTTAAAAAAAATCATATAACGCTCACAGTTAACTAATGTTTTGTATTCACTGAGGAATGAGCTGTCTTAATAAGCCTGTAAAATGCAGCCTATCTGTAAACACATTAAAATACCCCCATAAAGAAAATCTACCATCTTTTAGAAACCATATAAAACTTTAGACAATGTTTCTTTCCAGAAAAAAAATCCCAAAACATGAAACAGAAGTGCTATAAACATACTTTGACATTGCTTTTTCCTGTGGAGGAAATCACCATCACAACACAGTTCAACAGGGCTTGTCATTTTGGAATTCTAATCAAATAGTGTCAGATGGAAGTTTTCTTAAACTCAGATTTTTAAAAAATTTTTCCAAGTGTTCAAGTTAACACAATTACTTAAAGTCAACAAATGCACTTAGGCTTCAATCCTGCAGGGGTTTATGCAGTTAAGTAGTTCCATTGGCTTTGATGGCCTATTCATGTAAATTAAATACTTAAGTCTTTGCAGGGCATTAAGCCACACTTCTACAAATTGATCTATATGGTCATCTCCACTTACCTCACAGGTAGAGCTGGTCAGAAAGTAGTAATTTTCCCAACTAAAAATTTTGACCCAAAAACCTCCGCAACCAACCAACCCCTTACCCTCCCGCCCCCAAAACCCTCACAAAAATACTTGAAAATTTTTGATTAATGGAAAACTTTTACTTTTCAGAGAAAGATCAAAAACTAAAATATTTTGATTTGAAAGTGCTGCTATGGTGCCACAAGGGAGATGCAGTTTGGACACCTTATGCTTCCATTTTCCTCTATAAGCCAGGCTCCTCATTTGGACTACATCTCCCATGTGGTCAGGAGGTGGATTAATCATGCAAGTCTTGGCTTTGGGATATCATGGGAGACCTAGTCTGGCTGGGGACTCTGGCCCATAGAGGACATACTGAACTACAACACCCACGAGGCATCCATAAGCTATCCAAATAAACATATTTTATTTTTTTCCTGAGATATTTCATTTTTGGTTCATTTGTGGTGGGATTGCCAATATATATAAATATATTTTGCAGAAAGCAGACACCTTTTGCAAAATAGTTCATTTAGTCAAAAACCCAGGTATCTATAAAAAAACCAACAGTGCTGATGGAAAATTTTCTAGCAGCCCTACTCAGGAACTTAACTGGCTCTTGCTTCCCACCCAAACACACAACATGCTGAATGCTTTGCTGGTGCACATATTCTGCACACTAATTATTTTGTTGTTGTTGAAGTTGTAACTAGGGTTTTGCATTATATTGTGAGGGAGCTAACTGATGTGTAGTGTGTCTCCCTATCTGCTGCAAATAGGTGGGATTTCCCTGTGAACATGTGGAGTCTGTCACTGTCAGTGGGAATTTGACGTGTGGGCTTTCAGTTAAGGTTCAAATGTAGGGTGACAAAATATCCCATTTTTAACGGAACAGTCCTGAAGCCCTTCTGCAGATGTCCCGACTTTTTCTTAAAAACATGTAAATTGTCCTGTGTTTTCATTCTCCTCTCCCACTTCAGTACTGCTGCTTACCAGCCGCCCTCACCAGATTCCTGCTCACCAGCCGCCCACCCACCAGCAGTGATGGGGGGATCCAGTGGCTGACAATGGGAGTGGGTGTGCAAGGCTGGTGGCGGTGTGAAGATGCAGCATGCAGGGTCAGCCGCTCCTGCTGGTCCATCAGCATAGCACCTGACGGGGGGTTTTGGCCTGCAGGGCCCCACACCCCCATCCTGTTTCCTGCTGGTCCTGGGAAACTGTGAGCTGTGATGGTTGATGAGTGCAGGCAGGCACCAGGTCAGTTACCTGTCACCTCTTCTGCTAACCCATCAACCCTTTATGTGCTTTCCCTCTTACTGTCTTCTCCTTGCTTTGCCCCTTCACCCCCTTCCCCACCTCCAGCCCTGCTGCTCCTCCATATCCCCTGCTCCCCTTCAGGGCACATCCCACTCCCAGTGCTGTGCAGAGAACCAGCCCCTGCTCAGAGTGCTCAGCTCACCAACAGCCTGACTGGCAGATTCCTTCCTTCCCCCACTGCCTCTGGTTGGGCCGGCACCCCAGGAAAGTTCAAGACCCTTCAGCCCAGGGCACTGACCAGGAGGAATTGAGCCCTGAATGTGCCAAAGCTCCACCCAGCACTGGCCCAGGGGAAGCTTCTCCACCCCTCAACTAAGCTCTGAAGTGTGAGAAGGGTAGCAATTTCCAGGCTTTCTGTACCCTGACCCTGCAGGCTCCATGGTAAGCCCATGGGCAGGGGCTTAGCACCCTCTCCCCTGCCCTGGGTCTTCCCCTGCTGAGCCACCTCTCTGGTGGGGTTTGTCAAAGCCCCTGCAGTCAGTTCCCTGGGCCCTGGTGCATAATGCATCCTTAGGGCTTAACCCCTTCAGGCCTGCGCTGTAGCCAGGGGACAGGAGGCAGCTGGGTATGTCAGTGGCCAGCAGGAGCGTGGAGGTGGTAGCTGCCTTGTGACACTGCAGGCAGGAATTTAGGTTGCCTTGGCAACCTAATCTACCCTTGCCTTGGGAAGACATAGGGTCAGGTATCAGGAGAGGCAGGTCCGTCCCAGGGGCCTGGCATGGAGGGCAGAGAGTTCCTGGCAGGAAAAGTTGGTTGGTCAATGCTCTCCCATCCCCCGCTCTCCCCATCCCCTTGTGAGAGAAGTGTACAATAGTGTGTGTGTGACCTTTCCCTGGGTGAATCCTGAAGCCTTACACATAAGAAAGTAGATAAAAAGTATCCAACTACTCGGTGGTTTTTTAAACAGCGGCTCAATCAACTTGATGTTAATTCGAACATTCGTACTGCATAATTTTGATTGATTGCCATAGAACTTGCTTGAATATGGGTAATTTTACCAGGTGTCCTGTGTTCAACAAAGGGAAGGATGGTCACCGTATTCGAATGCGTTTGCTAACGTGGCATGTGCTTACATTTTAGTATTTACTTGGGTTGGGGGTGTTTATGGAAATTACTACTGAATTCATCTAGCTATGTGACTTGAGTGATTACAGTGTGAACACAATGAAATTAATGCAAGTAACTGCTAAAAACACACACCTAATGTATGAATCCAAAGAGATAATCATAACAAAATAGCTCCTTAAAGTAGTGAACTTTATGTTTATATGCAGAACTGATATTTAGTTATTAAAATGCACATTCAAAATGTATAATCACCTAGTGTAATTACACTTCCACTGTTCTGTAAAGTGCAACCAAAGTTTTCATACAAAATATCAAATGGTCACTGGAACACAACAGTAGCATTAGAACTGCAACCACACATATACATTACATGTTAGATGCCTATTATATTCAGCCCCTTTTCCATGTGGTTTGCATGATCCACTGGCATGGGCAGAAAACCAGGGAGTTTAGAATGTTAGGTTTTGGCTCTGCCATTAAGTCACTCCATGACATGGAGCAAGTTATTCTACATATTTGTGCCTCAGTTTCCCCAAATATAAAATGAAATTAGTAAGTATTAGTAGTGCTTTGAAATGTATGAGTTTTAAAAGTGTTCTGTGAGGCTGATAGAATTTTTCAATATCAAAATGATTAGTTCCCAATGTTTCATAGAAATTTCAAATTTAACCAAAAAATAATCAAAATGTTCACAAATTTTATGTGTTTTTTTCAAACAGCTGTAGACTTATGTACATTTAAATTATTAGTATTATATAACCCTTCCGCCATGTGGAGGCGGCAGCAACCAGGACTGGGTTCAGTAATAAGGGTTCCTTTACAACAGCAGAACACAGAACTGGCTCAAGCCCCCACTCAGTAACCTGGGAAAATTACACACCACACTTGTGCACTTCAGAGGCAGTATTTCCTCACCAGAGTGGGGGAGGAAGTGCTTTCCCCCTCATGTTCTTGAGTTCCATAACCAAAAGTTCATTTTCTGTGCCTCTCTTTGTGCTCCCTCAGCATACCACACTCACAGTGGTTGTCTTTGGTCAGCAAAGACCCAGGATTCAGAGGTACAGCCATGTCTGTTCACCTCCCACACAGGGAAGAAGGCATCTTCCTTGCTCCATCATCTAAGCGCTTGCTCTGGCAGGCTGCCCTGCCAGCCATGGTTCCTCTCCACTGTCATTTGGATTAGGTTAAGCACAGTTCTGCTTCCATTTATTAATACAATAAGAGAACATTGATAACATTTCACTATCCCTGCAATCAGTGCTAAAAAGTGATTTGTAACCTAACATCTGCCAAAATTGATCACTGTGAACACCACCACTCTATCTGCTGGATATCAAGGCAGAATAGGTACGTTCACGTAAATACAATTTGCTCCTCAGGTCTCTCCCCCTCTCAACTAGAAATCAGGGGAGAACTCATTCAGATCCTGCTTACAATTATTAATTTAAAAGTAGAAATTTTTCTACAAAACGCAACACATAAGAACAAGCAAAATCATGTTTACAAATAATTTGAAATGATTAAAACAAACCAATAAAACTATTTATTTCTTCCCTATTATGCAATAAGAGAACTGGTTCAGATTCATTTTCAGGTCAACACTTTAGGTGGCATTAGCAATTTCTACATTCATCTTATTATTAAGGAAGAACATTTATCATCATACCACTGGAATAGATGATATTAAAAAATAATAAGTGTATGCTGCAATTTCCATGTTATTTAATTTGGGGGGGGGAGTATAGTTTAGATTTTACAATTTTTCATAGTAACTGAGAAGATTAATCATTCTCTAATTATTTTATTTTTATGGTGGCTTCAGACATATAATGACCTAAATTCTGCCTCTGTCTCACTGTTTGGAACAATATGTGTTTCAGTGGAATTGGATTTATTAGCATAATCAATCATATGTGATCAATGAAAGAATATTCTGTTAGGCAATTGTTTGTTTTGCTTTTTAAAAGAAGTAGCAGGATCTAAAAAACCCCTTTAATCTTGATTCTGTGCTAACAAAAGCTTTGCCAAGCCAGATATTTGCTGCTGCATGTACAGAGCTACTGATGGTTAAGTTTAGGTACATCTTCAGATTACTTCTTATTCTGGGTGATAATATATCAATGGCTCTTTAACACTGTGCTGTACTTAAGCATATGGACATATGATTGTTCCCCGTTACAGCAGGTACAGTACATTTTGTTTTTGCACTTAGAAGCTTAAATGACCTCCCTTTCTTTTCTGCATCCACAGGGAGGAAGTCAACACATTTAAGTAAATGCTTTTGTTACAAGGAGAGTTGGCAGGAGGGGCTGAGAAAGGAGATTTAATAATTTAGATACTGAGAAGAGAAACCCATGTTTGACCAGTGTATTATTCCAAAAGATGAAAGAGATACATTTTTTCACTAATGAACATGGATGTTTTGGGGATGAAGCTTTGGTCAGAATGCTGAGGTACAGGCCAAATTATTAGTTTTTGGCTAATACAGAATACAGTAAGGCCTTGCTCATACAAAACATTTAACACTGCACACATGCATAGCTCATTAAAATCAACAAGACTACATGTGTGCACAAAGTTAAGGACATGTGTCACTAGTTGCAGGATCAGTGCTTACATAATCTTAAAAAAGACTGCATGGTTTCATTCTTATTTTTCCCAATTTAATGGTCCTCAAGAAAGAAAGTGGAGCAGTCAATGCTGATAAACTGAATTGCAAAGAATAACCAACTTCTTTTCAGGAAGGACAGAGTCTTAGAGGTAATTAATTAATATTTACCATGGTGAAAATATCCTATAACATACAATTGTTATGAAGCAAATAGGGTTCTATAAAGATTTAATAGAGTTTTATAGAAATTATTCCTTATTAAATTATCTGTCTTTTCAGAGCAATGTCACTTCTATGTTTTTTTTAATTATTATTATTGTTTTTAAACCAGTCTATAGAACTACTGTTGCTGCACTGCAGAGCTATGATCAAAGTTAGTGCTCTGCAGGTCAACCTTTTATTGAAGGAGAAATTAGCAGTGTAGTCTGGATATACTGTGGCAACTTGCTTTATTTACACACCTACAGGAGCTTTGAAACAAGGGTGACTAGTTCCAGGGAACAGCCCTGTCTCAAGAGCTGACTTCAGTTAGAGACTAAGGATGAGATCAAGCTCACTCAGCTGCTTACCATAGCTCCCCTAAAGAAAAAAAACCACCACTCCACAGCAGGTCTTCCAACACTTGCTCACACAGTTTAAAAAATATACAGAAAGGTTTTATAATTTAATAAATAATGATAATGGCATTTGCATTGCTTCCTCTCTGATTTGTTTCTACAGCAATGGGATGCCTCCCAGATTCTCTACTGGAGATCAACAGCTGCAGCTCCTTTCCAGTCTCCCTTCCCCCAGTTATAAGCAAAGTGAGCTGATCTTTCCCTCCCAGCATGCCTTACTGCAGTCGTCCTCAGCACCCAGTTGTACCCTCCCAGAGTACTTTGGTGTTGAGCAGGGACCAGGAGCAGGGGGATGCTGGATTCCTCACCTACTTCAAGGAGGTGTACACCCTACTTTAGTATACAATTCATCATCATCATCATCATCATCATCTTAATTGCATTTCTATTTATAGTGTACTGATGCCCAAAGTACTTATGGCAATTAACAATGCTTGATGGGAAATATAATCCCAAACAATCAGGATCAAACAAACCACTCAGTATGGCAGAAAAACAATAAGACAGATTTTCTAACTACAGCAGTGGTGCAAAGGAGCCATTATCTAGCTGCAGATGCTCAACAGAGAATTCCCCTGGCCTAGGGGAACTCCCTGATGAGCATTTGCACCACAACTGGGCCCTATGCCTCTTCATTTACTGTCCCACAACGTGCCTCTCCCAGCATACAGGGCATGTACAGGGCACCATCATCAAACCCTGGAATTAGTAAAAAGTTGAAATACTGGCACATTAAGGTAAAACTGTACACTCAGATATTTCCCCCAAAATGTTGTCAGTTGTTTTCCGTTTGTATGCATATTTTCTTAAAAACAAAAAACAAAAGCCCTTCAACATTTCACACAGTGCTAATGGTGATCACACTAACCTGATGCTGCTGGAATTATAGTTCCATTAAAACAGAGCAAGAAATAATGTAATGCATTTCTGGCAGCATTGCACCTTTGAAAGCAGGTTCCAAAACATAGATTTTTTTTCTAAATGTGTTTTTTAATTGATCCTGGCCCTCCAATTGAAATTCTAAACAGATTCTCAGATAATTAACTCCAAAAACAGAGAAATCTATACTCTCTCTGGCTCCATGTTTTAAGGCCCTGATCCAATCAAAATTCCCTTTGGATTCACTGAGTGCACGATTGGGTCCCTAAGTGAGGAAAGTAATTTCTTCTGACTTGCTTTTGAATATCTGTATTAATGTCACATAGTTGGCTTACAGTTAAGAATGACTTGATATGTTTCTTGTGCTAGCTAATGGGGAAATCAGGCCCTCTGCAGTTGTAGGAGGAATGAATTTGGCCCAGTTTGTCTTCAAGACAATGTTTCTTACAGTTTGTGTCTTGTATAGAATTTTATTTAGTAGATAGAAGACTTGGGGTATGTCTACACTGCAATATAAGCCCAGAATTAGTAGAACTCAAATTAGTAGATCCTGGATTTCTTAACCTAGCACCTGAGCATCTACACTCATTGTAACCCCAGGTTAAGAATAATTGAACTCTGGGTCCCAACCTGGGACTCCAGTGTCTATTCTGCATTATGCAGGCCTGAGTCTGACCACCCATATCCCAGACATCCTAGTGCCCTCCCAAAATACGGCTGCTCCAACCCTTTGTTCATAGTACAGTGTGGGAAAACTTGGCAGTTCATCAAACTTGACTCTCCAGAGGTCAAAAAGTCAGACTGTGGAACACTTTTGGTGGACTCCCAGAGCACAAGTCCTATTGGGTTAGGTCTACACTGCAAAGCAACAGGGCTTGGATCCTGGAACCTTGAGTCTGAGCCTGGGTTAGTGCAATGTATGCATGAAGATAGAAGGTGAGTTAGGCTTGAGTCTGAGTTCAAACCTTGGGCTTACCCTGCAGAATAGATATACCCTTAGATCTTAAAACAACAACACCAGGGATTGATGAATGTAGAAGCTCTCTTTGATTTGGTAAAGAAAGAGTAAAGAGCAAGGAGCAGGATCTAAAGCTGTGGAGGACTAGTGAAAAGGCATACAAAATAAAGATAAGAGAAAGAGGATAGTGAAAGGAATTACGCAAGAGTTGACAATGGTTCGTCATCCTGTTATCTTGCCTGTCTATTGTAACCACCTTTTGGATCTCATCTTATTCTTAGACTGTACGCTATTTGGGGCAGAGGCCATTTTTTTTGTTACATGTTTGCACAGCACCTAGCACAATGGGACCTCAGGGCACTACTGCAATACAAATGAGAATATGAACAGTTGGCAACCCTTTATTTAAAGTAAAAAGAAAGTCACAATTCTCCTTTATGATTACTAAAACAGTAAGAAAAAAAAAGTTGATGATGAGAATGATCAGCCCATATAACACAGCGAATATATGGGACCACACAAATGTTGACGTTTTTAGCTGCCACAAAGTTATTCTGGAAGTTTAACTTTCCTTGCTTTAGAATTGCAATGAAATTTCCAATGCCTGATGACTTCCACCTCTGGGGGTCCTGCCCAGCAGCTAAGAAACATAGCTGTAAGGTAATGGGTGCCCTATAATCCCACTGGAGTTAATGGGAGGCAAGAATGCTCTGCACATTGCTGAACTAGGGACTGTTTCTTAAATGAAGTATTCAAGTAATTACATGGTATCCTGGGGTTTTAAATGCACCACAGAAATACTGCCCCAAAAGGTTGAGAGCAAATTCAATGAACCCTCCCACCATTAGTAGTTTCTTAATCTTAACAATCATAGATTCCTACAGGACATGCGTTTCCCACAGACATGATATATATACACATATTGCAAGCACTGCTAACAATACTCACAGTGGAAGACTATGTCAGATTTATTGTTCTATTTGCAGCTACTGTAGCTTTCAGGGTAGATTCATCCTCCACTCCCACAACAAATAGGGTTTTTGCAGCAGAAAAACGTTGAGTTACAAGAGCTCCTCTTTTTGATTGTACAGTTTCAGAGTAAGAACAATGGTTGCATTTCCTGTCTGCAAGGTTTATGCTTAAAATCTTCAAATTGCTAACTTAAAAAGGAAAAAAAAAAGTCACAAGCAGCAATGCAGATTTAAAAGACACATTTTCCAGCAGGAATCTGCAGTGAGAATTGGGCTGGGAAGCTCAGGAGGACACTCTCGCTCTTAAGATATATGGTATCTCCTGTTCTTGGCTGTGACAGACATTGTATGGAACTAGATTTTCTTGCCAATAAACTTGTATCCTAGGCCAGAATCAAGAAATACAGAAGTGTTTGAAAATGAAAAATATGTGTTAAATGCATGTTCAAATATTTTCATACCTTAAGCATTTCATTCAAGATTTAGCCAACAGTTCTGATCCATTCATTCATATTTTACTCTAAGTGACTTCCTTCTGCTGTCGTCAACTAAAAGGAAATGATCTGTATTATAAAATGCTTACCAACATAAGTAGTAGTGCAAGTAGCAACACAACTTCACTAGCCATGGATCACCTATTACAACCATATTTGCAGATACTTGAATCCTTGCTAATCTGCCATTGTGCCCATTAATATAATAGAATTACAGCAATTCAAAATTTGTTACACTATTCACCAATATAAAAAGGCAGACTGTAAGAGGAATATTTGAAAGTAATGGTACATTGTTTATCACTAATATCTTTGGCAGTAACTATAATGATGAGAGTTAACTATGACGTGAACTCTTAGCACCAGTATCACAGAAAGTACAGATAAGCATATCGTCTGTATGTCCAGTGAATATAAGTTAGTCAATATCATTGCTTCTAATCATTTTCTGTTCTGGCATTGCTTCATCTACTATATGGTAAAGAAATACAAGCAAACACAAAGATATAAGAAAGTCTACATAAATATATTCACCGGGAGGATAGAGAAGATGATAAATCTTCCTTAGAATCTATCCATATTGTGTCTGAACAACAGAGGATGGCCTGTGTGACCTCACTGCCAACTTGTGGTTATTATTAATTCGCTAGGTATTCCCTGTAATAATGTTAATTATGATGAACTAATACAGTGTTAAAATAGAAGACCACTGAACTTTAACAATTAAATAACATGCCATTACCTCCAAATATTACTTTTACACCCTAATTAATTCATATCAATGAAGAAAGTCACAAGGCTTGCATTAATAGCCTGAGTCAGCACATCTGGAAGTCAGCGAGAGTCTTTCTATTGACTTCCAAAAACTTTGCATCAGGTCCAAAGATAGTCCTGTGCAATGGGGACACAAAAAAATCTTCTCATACAGGCCCTTGAACTCAACCAAGTTTTACCTGGATACCATAAGCAAATTGGCATAATTGGGAAACTAAGAGGCACTATTGTGTTTCCTTTCATTTCCTCTCTGCATGTTACTGATGTTTCTAGGCTCCCACCCAACTTCTTAGCAGGCAAGCAAATAAGGAAAAGGATCACGGAAAAGATGCAAGGAGGAGGGGAAAATCTAGCAGACAATATACTTTACTGGTGGCGCAAGATCAGAAGAGGTGTTAGCATATAAGTTTAAAATTCCCAGCATCCCCCTCCTGGCTAGTATTGAGAGATCGTTAGCAAAATTCCCATAAAGTTTTGCAAAAAAGTAATACTAAGCGATATAATAAAGAATTACTAGCAAACAGAAGTTAGACTGTTCTTATGGTGAAAATGAGCGCGCTTTTCATGACCTGTCTTTGCACCCTGTGTTTGTGATTGGCTCCAACTATTGGAGTAACAAATTATAATGTAGTAATGGAAACCACAAGAAAGGATTAACATTTTAAAAAAAACTGTTAAAAGGAGAAACAATGTTAATTGTGGGTAAGGGTGGCTAATGCAGACACAGTCCCAGTCCAATCATGTTTACTACACTTTCATGGTTGCTTTCTACAAATCTTTAAATGCCTAAGCTGTTCTAACCCATATACTTGAGGGGTTTTTTTCTACTCAAACACTCAACTATTTGCCAAAACCAAATCTTGAATTGGGCATTTGATTGTAAAATCCATAGTTTACAGTTACTTATAAAAACACCACAGTGTGAATCACAACTGTTGATATATTTAAAAATGATTGCAGTAGTTCATATCGCTAACTTATGCAACTCTTATATAATATCTGTTACATAACTTTCAGCACAGATTTCAGAGTGCATGCTTTATTATACATCAGAACATTGGTTTAAGCCAGGCTCCAACTTCTGTTACTCAATCAGCAAGTTTACATCTTTTATTAGTTCTGGGAAGGATGCTGTCTTCTCAGATTTCATTGATTTTATTAAAGACAATAATTCACTAACATCTGCCTTTGTGGCAGACAGTCCTATCTTTCTCTGTTTTACTGTGCCTTGTTTACAAGGGGAAACTTGGCCCAAGGAGAACCTCACAGTGGTTTGATTCTTCTTTATGGAAACTTGCAATTAGGTAGTCTTAATATCAGACCTGTGCTTCAGTGTAAGCACCAGGATATGAGGATCTCCAGACACTTGTCAATTGAGGTTTCAGAATCTCCAAATCACTTATACTGGCACATGTGAAGACTGCTGCAGAGGATTTCTAGTGTTCAGTAGATGTCTTGCTGGCATGATGTAACTGGACTCCTTCTCTGCCAGTATATAGGTTTAGTGCGTTACAAAATAGAAAAAAAGAAAGAGAAAATGTGAAGGAAAATCTGTAAATGTGCCTGCTTCTTTCAGCGCTCTGCAACCCTGCTGCTGAGATCTCCATGATGGGAGGATGGGGTGTGGAAGTGTGATGTTTTGGGGACCACAGTAAGGAGTTCCGTCACTGCTTGTCTTTTACCCTGTGCAGGTTTCATTCAGATCTCTGACAACAGTAGCCTGCCCACTAGCACAAGCTTTCACTGACTCTCATGAACTTAGTTACGCCTTGCAAGGTGATTCCAACAACCCTTCCGGCTCTGAATCTCCCCAAATCCATCCGCTCCAAGTTGTTAACTATCAGGCACTTGGACTTTTCCTCTCTGGTTCTTCACACCTGAAGGCATGAACCCAGTCCCCAGCACACTCTGGCACACATGCGCCACACCATTTGCATCACAGGCACCTGCTTTGAACAAAAAGAAAAAAAAATACATAGAAAACCCACAGATTCAAAGACGAAATTGTAAGGACAAGCAAAAATATACAAGTTACACAGAAAATAAAAGATGCAACCTCAGGCTTTATGCTTCCAAAATTAGATAAAATCCCTGTTCCAATACAAACTACCTATTGTCTCTGAACTGTTTCCCAGCCTACTCTCTTCCATAAAGGGGATGCCGCTTTTCCCGGACAGCACCCACCAAGTGACTCCCCCTCAGTTTCTGGATGGGCATCAGTTGAAACCCTTCCTTTTTAAAAAGGGTTCCTTTTTCCCCCCTCTGACTATGGTAACTCATGGGTATGCAGACTGATACCTTCTGATAGAATTTCCCCAGTGTCTTCCCATTATCTGTAATGGGCCACCATTTATCTTTTTCTGGTTTGTACAAGAAACCCCTAGGAGGTTGGAGCTAGTCTTTTTGGTTAGGGAAGGAGACCCTCCCTGACTGCCCACTGAAAGATGGAGCTGAATGTTGCAGCACAAATTATGAACACAATTTAATAAACTCATAACCACAGTCTGTATGCACATCTTGTAACTACAAAGTTTAGAACATTCCAAGCTTACATAAAATACTTTATATACTTTTATAGTCCAATGATATTGTATACAATTAGCTAACTTAGGTAATTTTTGAGGTAAAACTTCCATGTTCTCCCCCTGAGGTGTCTGAACCCTGCTTATCACAGGAGAAAGGAAAATGCTTCTGTCCTCTCTCTTCTGTCATATTACAGCAAAGTGTATTTGCTGTTCAGTGAATGACCCCAAGATTTTGTCACCTGTTTGCATAGGGAAGAGTTAGTCAGCTAAATTATTGGTTGAGAATTATTTGCCCTGTTCATGACAAAAATCAGTTTTTAGCATGTAAAAAAGCCATTAAAAATAAAACAGAGGCAAGTCACACCAATTAAATAATTATAAAAATTGTAAACGGTGTTTTTTCTTCTCAGGTTCTTAATCTTCCTGGCCCCTTCTGAGATGGATTGCCTACTATAATGGCTGATCAAACTGGGAAGCTGGATGACCCAATTAGTCCACAACATAGAGGTTCAAGGAAGACAAAGGAAGGAAGTGGGAAAGGAGAGTGAATCTGGTCTCGGTGAGCCCAGGGTGTTCAGAGATTTCAAGAAAGGGAGACCCTGTTCCTTTCAGGTCCTGTGAGAGGGTTAAAAAAACCCCACACATGGAGGAGGAGGGTGGCTAAACACAGAGAAGCACTGTAAATAATTTGCTGCACAAGACTGTATTGACGTCGGACATGGAAATGTAAATATATCACATGAATCTGCCACTTACTGGACAGAATCTGAGAGGTTTACAAGGCATCAGAAGATGGGAATGCATCATGCCCCATTACACTTTCCTAAAACTTTAAGGAGTTGGCACTCCCCACTACAGGCTGCTTTTATAGCTACTGTTGTGATGAGTATAGAATATTTCAACTCGATAAATACAACTGCAAGCTCCACAAATAACCTTCAGTGATCACCCAACTTCCAATGCAATTAAACTATTTGCATACCATGACACCATATCATGCAATTAGAAGCAACATTTAGCTGGTAATTAGCCTACATAGCTTCTTGTGCATGATAAATATCTCAGAACCTAAATACCTTAAAATACTTTATTTTAGAGGAATTATAGTCTTTTGTGGGGTGGGGGAAGCGAAGGAGAGAGATGCGAGTGAGGGAAAAAGTTTCCTAGTAATAGATATCCATAAACAGTGAAAGTGTCCAACTAGACATCATGCCTGTAAATACATTTATCCCAATGTGTTTTATCTGAATATGCTCCTACACAGAAGGTGAGATTGATGCCATTTTGGTTTATAGCTCAGTATTGCAGATGATTGATTATGCTACAGGTTGTGATTATGACATCCAAGCAGACGAGCTAGGGGTAGGAGGGAGGGAGGGAGGGAAGGAAGAAAACTACAAGTATCAGCACCCCATGGCCTGACACCTTTGCATAAGACAGTGAAAAATGCTCCTGGTAATCAGTGAAGCACAGATAAAGTGGCTGATTAAATTTCTAAGGCTTCTTTCATCAGAAATCCTCCAGCAGAGGAGGAAATGATCCTGATTTCCTATGGCCCTTCGGCAATGCTGCCTGTTTATATATAACCTACCCTGACTTCATATTGATGGAGGCACAATTTGGAGTGACATGCAGCAGCAGCAGGTACGGAATCACAGGTGAGACTAATGAGATTGTTCTGCAGGACTCACATTGCTTCTTGAGGTCTCCTTTTGATTTGGGTTGATTTGTTCCAGTCTACAGGGCCATTCCTCTGTTTCCCACGTGCCTGGATGAATTTTCTGGAAACATGCTAACTGCAGAGTTGACAATCTAGTTCATGAACTCAGATATACTATTATTTCTATCACAGGCAACTCCTAGCTTCAATGTTGTTTCTTTTTCCATAGTAGTTTTAATCCCTGCCCCACAAAAGGTGAAGGCCCCTAGTCTGCCAGCAGCAGATGTTATGCTCATTCTTGGATTCTCTCCAACTGCTTAAAACTTTTTTTTCCCTTCTTCACGGTATTTCTTTGGATCTTCCTGTGCAGTTAGCATTTTGCCATCTGCTGCCTTGATGACACTGCAGGAGGGAATGAGTGCTTTGGGTGATGTTTTCTGAACCATGAGGAAAAGCATGTCTCCAGTCCCCTTCCTTGCTGTGCCACTTGAAATACACTGTGTTCTTTCTGCTGATGTATTACCACCTATCTTCAGTCACTAACCGTTGTCTCTTTCAGTCTAGACACTTGCATTTTAAGGTCTACTCATCCCATTGTCCTTTCTCTACCAAGTCTAATGGCTCATATTCTCTCTACATGTCAATATTACTCTGCATTGTTTCTTTATCATATTTGTTGGGTCCAATATGACATCTTTGTCTTCAGATCATTGTTCATGAAGATTTGGATATATGAAGTGACTTCTGATTATTATTAATTATTGTTATTATGCCCACTTTCTTGTGTTAAATTTCCTGCTCTTCCATAGATGTCCTTTGTGACCTCCTTGAGCAAGTTACTTAATCTCCCTGTGCCTCCATTATCTAGCTGTAAAATGGGGATAAAAGTACACCTGTTGCCTAGGATTTTTGTGAGGGTACATTAAAGATTGTGAGAGGCTTCGATACTATCATAATAAGGGACATATTAATGCCTCAGAAAGATGGCTTGATGCTGGTGAAACCACACTGATTTCAATAGCTATACTGATATGACAGAGTGGAGATTTGGGCTCTTGAGTTTTACAAAAAAAAAGATACTATAATATATAAATACTATCAACTATCTAACAATAAAGTAAAGTAAAATTAAAAGTAAAAGACAATATTATTGGGAGCCATGATAGTGACTCCATACTGTGGCAGAGCTCTGTTCTTGGCCCTGTGGGTCCCACGCTTCATGCTAGCCTCATAGCCCTTCTCTCTCTAGAGCCAGGGTTACAGTGTACTGAGCCCTTTTCATCATAAGCCAGCAAGGAGATTGGTGAGAGACCTTCCCACCGGCTCTGTTGACCCTACGGGCTTATTCAAGAACAGTTTAGCCTCTTGTCCTGACAGACAGTAGTGGCAGGTTGGGGGGAACACAGGCCCGCCCTCCACTGCGGGTTCTGGCCCAGGGACCCTAATGGCAACAGCTGTTAGCAGCCGACCTTTCACTGCCACAGTTGCTACATTTCCCTGGGCCACTTCCTCATAGCTCTCCTGCTTCTCTCTCTTAATGCCTTCTTCACTTTTGCCATAGGGCTCCCTTTCCGGGGGCTTGAGGGTGTCTTCATTACCCAGCACTTCCTTGCCTCACCACACCCCCAGCCCCAGACTGACTGGAATGAGCCTTTTACAGTCTTAGATGGGCCTTAATTAGAATCAGGTGTCCACATTAACTGTCTCACCTGACTCTTTGCAGGTTAATTGGAGTCAAGTATTTTCATTAGCCTAACCAGTGTGGGATCAGCCCCCACACTGGTCAGTCAGGAACAGAAAACTGCTTAGCCAGTGGTCAGCATATCTGCCTTCTACTACTCTGCTGTACCCAATAGGCCTGGGTGGAAAAGGCCCATCCCTAAGGTTGAAAATCATGTTCGTTATTTAAACTCTCACCTGCCAGCCTTCTAAGATAGTTCCTTCTAGCCTGCACTATTTCCTAGTTAATCTGAGAACAGAGGAGAATTGTCTGAAAGTCTAAATTATATCTTGTGTTCTGTTTATAAATTTCAGGTCTTGCAAAGTCAGTGGGCTTTCCTTTTCAAAACCTAATGTCGCCATTGCTTGCTCACTCCTCCCTCAAAAATAAATTGGTCTATGAATTTCAAAATTATATTTGCAATGTCAATGAAAACCCATCCAATTTTATGAATCCTTATGAATTTTTAAAGCTATCAAAAGACCAATTTTTAATGTGGAGAGACACCTGAAGGCTGGATGTTGCAAGTATGATTAAGCATTTAATGACCATTGTTACCCCCTCTGACCTGATCACTTTGTCAAATTCAGAGTACTATGAATCATTTGAGTTGGGAGGAGAAATTAATGATGGAATCAAGTATTTTCTTTGATGTAATCTTACTTGCAGAGATTACAGAGAGAGCGAGAGAGTCCTGTTTCCCTGGACACAGTAGAGATCAAACAGCGGGAGACAGCACCTTAACTCGCTGTTCCAAACCTGTCTTTCCAGCCAGCACTCTGTACCCCAAAGATTTCACTCTTAGCTCTCTTTCTGGGCCACGTTACCAGTGCTTCTGTTCCTGTCTACTTAGCTTTCTCACTGCTTCTATCCCCCAGTCCTGCTTGTCACTTACAGGCACTCCTCCCACCCAAAACAATATGCAGTCTAGCCCCTGCCCACATAGTTCAAATTCCTAAGCAGCTTTTGATGTACCTTCGTTTTTGCTGAAGAGAGGGGTCTGCATTTGGGTTGGAGGCTGCATAACTGTTTCAGCCACCAGATTACAATGGCTTCTTTGCATTTACCCTGAATGTAGTTACAGCCAACTCACAACAAGGTTTAACTCAACCTATGGCCACATCTACACTTAAAATGCTACAGGGGCACAGGGCAGAGCTGCCACTGTAGTGCTTGAGTGTCAAAATTTATTAAAGCAATGGGAGGGGTTTTCCCATTGTTGTAGGTTATCCACCTTTCCAAGAGGTATAGCTAGGTCTCTGAAAGAATTCTTTGGTAGCTAGAGAGCTGTCTACACTGGGACTTACGTCAACTTCATTATGTGTCTCACGAGTGTGGATTTCACACTCATCAGGGGAGTCTCTCACACCCATGAGAGACTTAGCTGGGTTAAAATATCTTCAGTGTAGACCAGCCCTAAAACATTATAAATGTCGGCCCCATTCCAGCTAAAATGGACTTGAGTCTAATCTCATTTATTCACTTATTAAAACCAAGAGTAACGCATTGGGAGAACTGATTTTAAAAATGACAGGAGAAGAAAAAAATTGAGATTTTCTTTTGAAAGTTTTTCATCAAAAGCTAGATTCTTTTTTGAAAAAAATTGACCCTTAGTTAAAAAAATCATGAAAAATATTTACCATTTTTCCCCCATAGCTATTTCAAAAATGTGAACACATTGGACCTATTGTGTTCAACAGTGTTATATTATAGAAGCTGGTCCCTCTGAGTGTCACCAGAGACATGACAAACTTTACTGGCATCTTGCTGAATATTATAAACTGATGTAAGATATGTGTGTTGAACTTTGTAAATGTCACCAACACGTCAGTGGTGTTCATAAGAAATGACAGACATGATCTGCAGGCACATAGAGAACATTATAAATGTCAGTGGCATATCGACTACAGGTCTTGGCACTATTACCACAGGCAAAATAACTCTTCATTGTTATAAATGCTGCTAATGAAGTAATATTAATTTCAAGGGCTTGTCTTCACTGCAGTGACTCCACTCAAGTTAACTTCTCTTGAGTTAACCTCCCATTGGAGTGATCACACTGCAAAGCACAATGAGCTGCATAAGGTGAGTGTATTAGCAGCACTGAGTACCTGAGTTCCCACTTCATTATTTGCTTAAGCTTCAGCAACACTAAAGTTTCAATTCACACCACCTGACAAATCAGCTAGCAAAAGTTAAAAGCACAATTTAACTTGACCTACAGCTTTGTGTGGGAGCCCAGGAGTCAGGTTACGGGCAACACTTGAATTATGTACTCAAGCTAATACTGCAGTGAAAACGAGCCCTATGTGGTTTGAGCCCCTCATCATACCACTCACTGCCCTTGTACGCAGAGGAGAATTGCTGCTGAGTATCATTGCCAATGGTATACTAGCAGCACCTTTAAGCAGAAGCATCCAATAATACAGCCTAGACAGTACTTGCAACTCTGGTTATCCTGGAAAAATGAACTCTTTGAAGTACTGATAATGTGTCCTCAGTTTCTCTAACTGGTATGAGTCAAATCACAGGACCCTCAATAGTTTTGGCTGCCATTCATATAGTAGGGGTGTTTGTAGGTAGTATGAACCATTAACAGCTCTGCAGGCTTTCCAGTATTATTGGCAGCAGCTGTGGACTCGAAATGCTACTCACTCAATGGTTACAACCACCAGTGATCTCCCAGTGTGGCGGCTGAAGGCTGTGAACCCTGACGTATATTGCTCAAGAGTTACAAGGTCTACCGCTTTGCGGCTGTTCATTGCGACAGCTATGAACCATGAAGTGTGCCATGAAAGATGGTTGTTAGTGGAGCTTGCAACCTTCATAGACTCTAAAAGTAATGAATGAAAATAATAAAACCATAAACCCAGAATTACTGGGTTACAACAAGCTGCACCAGGGTAACATTTTCTGCTGCCCTTTAAGCTAATATCTGCTCTGAGATCAGTACAATAGTTCTAACTTTTGGGAAACTCCATGAGCTTCCAAATGGTGCTTTTTAATATCTACGAGGATTGGAAGGTTACCATCTGGGCTCATGATTACTAAGTCATATGGGGCTTGAAAATCTTAGTTAAAATCTACTTCCCTACCCATTTTTTTCCTTCACTGAAGTGGGCTCAACCAGGTTATTTCAAGCACAGAAACTCCTCTATTGTTTTTAAAAAACTTCTTTCTCTCTAGATTCCCAATCTAGTACCAGCAAGTGGAGTCATCCAGAGAACTCATTACCTCTCTAACTCCTCAGCCAACTGTCCCAGCTGAGAAGGAAAAATAGAAATTCGGATGAATAAATAATAGAAAAGATTAGTCATCTCCAAGCAAGATACAATTTTATTATACAAAAGAGAAATAAAGGCATACAACAAAATATGGTCCTAGTGTGAGAGAAATGTGACTCTAAAAGCCAATCTTTATGCCACCTGGCAAAGGGAGCACTCACACTGTTGTCAGAATATTTAGCCAAACAATGGCTTGTAAGGTGTCATAGGTAAACTGGCTACACTGTGGTCATGAAAACCACCAGCAAAAGAGAAATGGCAGGCAGGGATCAACACAAAAGCTGAGAGACCAGGCACATGCACACCCAATAGGAGGCATTCAGCACTCAACACTTGAGGAGACTGGTCCCCGCTACGAAATCATTAACACAAATTGCCAATTTCACATGTCAAAATATGCAAAGTAAATATCCGTACATCATACCTGTTTACACTACTTATTCTCTAATCCATTTGTAACAAGCCTAATTCAAAAGCCTACATCACTGGATTATAACTCTCAGGGAGCATTATTTCCCCTCGCGTTGCCATCTGTATATTTTGATTATTAATGATGGGAATATTTTGTTTGTGTGTGTTCAAGGAAATGAACATTTACCTATTTTAAAAAACAAATCCTTCCAAGCCTATTATCTAGTCAGTTAGGGAAAGGGTGCTAATTAGGAGCTTCATTTCTGTATTTGTAGAAAGATAATAAAAGGCCAGGAAGGGGTGGTTGTTGTGAAATGGTCTTGGAAAATAAGATGTAAGAGATACCATAGTAATATCTGGCTTTTAAGAAGAATTTGGATAGGTTTGATTCTGCAACTTAAATTTCTGTTTCTTTAGCAGTCTGTAGACTAGCGCATCAAGTCCTGATGGAAAATTTTGTGCCTGATTGAGGGTATATCATTATGTTGAAGTGGGATTTCCTTTAATAATGTTTTAAAAGCAGTTATGAACAATAAAATTAAGATTTTCCCTTGGGAATTTGCTTTGAAGAGAATTGTACATACACATCAACATGTACCAATGTTCATAAACTCTCTCTGAAGTCAATAGAGTTTTAAACTAATGTCAGTGCTATGATTCAGGGCTTGTTTTATAACTGATGTGATTCCTATGGTGAAAATAAAGCTAGCTGAATTTTAGAAATTCTGTTCCATTTTAAATTTATTTTTTAATTAAAAATACAAAAGCAAAAATCACCACAAAATTAAATCTAAAAAAAAATCATTTTGATCAACGGTCTCAATTTTGACTTTTTAATATTTAATTTTATATCTTAATTTTAAAAGTAAAGGTTAGTAATTAAACTATAAAATAAAAATGGTGACTGGTATTGTTATTGGTAAGTATTTTGGCCATTGATGTTCTAGTTGGGGTAATATAAAAAAAGTAAAAAAATAATAATGAAAAGTCCTATTGAAACATCATATTCATCTGAGGTTCATTTTGTTTCTTTAAAACGATACATTCATGTCAAATGTTTCTTTTGAATTGACATATCTTTAAGTGAACAACTTTTCTCGATCAAAACCCACTAATATTCCATGATCCACTACAACTGGGTTACTGCACCTCATCTTGCAAGTACAGAGGATCATCTACTACTACTACTAATAAAAACCCCCCTCTTTTCAGTGTTGTGTGATGCACTATCAACTGGTGGGATTGTGTGTCCTCACTGACACTTACTTACTTACTCATTAATGTGTCGCCCCCACAAAGCTAGAGAGGTCCAAGTTGAGGAAAAGGTTGAAAAGAGATCAGAGACGTAGGTTGGGACAGGCGACGTGTAAGGCCTTAAAGTAGGGACAAGGAGGTAAAATGGCATGGAACATTTTGGGTAGTATAATAATTCCAGAAATATATCCTGAGTTACTGCTGTTAGTACATAACAGTAAGGAACTGGGGAATACACACGAAAGCTAGGCTTCTCCTGACACCCAGCTGCAGTTAAAAAGCCAATGCAGAATTTGAAACACCAGAAGAAAACCAAACAAAACCAAAACCCAATGACGGTAGCAAGAAAAATAATACAACATGTTTAGATTTGTAAAACTATTCAACGATAACCCAGAATGACTTTGAGGTGACATTCAACACCCACTGAAGTTAATGGAAAAACTCCCACGGCCTTTGGATCAGGCACTTCAAACAAAGGGATAAATCAGGGATTGGCTCAGTCAAGGAAACCAAAAGTCATATAATATCATTATTAACGAAAGGAAGCATGATCTACACATATACAGGAGTGGGAGCCAGGAACGTCAGCATTCTAACGTCAGCTCTGCTACTGATTGTCTTTGAGGCTTAGGCAAGTCATTTAACTGCTTCAGTGTGCTCATCTGTAAAATCGGGATTATTGTACTTAAATCACAGGGCTGAACTGATGAGAAACATTATGTTTGAAACCCAAGGAAGTAGGAGCTACACTGCTCAACATCCCTTGGAAAAGTATAGATGTCAGGTATGTTTGCATTTCATTTTGTGGTTGCCCAATGTTTGGTATTAGTGATAGAAATCTCTCTCTGTGAAAGCAACAGTGTTCTGCTTAAGGTTGCACAATGAAGTTTGGATAAAACCAGAAATCAACGTTAATGCTAAATTTGAACCTTCTTTTCAATTTTTAAAAAAGATCAACCCTCAATTATCTGTACTTCCCAGTTTTGTGCTCCTAGAAGCAGCAAGTACGATAAATCTCATGATAAAGCCTGTTTCCACCAGATTTAATTAATATAACCAACCAAATTTCTCTGTGATGTTACTCAGTTGAATTAAATTAGGTGCTAATGGAAATCCAGTTTTTGTTTTTATTTCAGCCATAGCCATCATTGTTTCAAGAACAAACAAGCAAGGGTGGGCAGGGGCCACCTTTGGAACATTAAAAAAGGAAAAAAAATAGGAAAAGTTGGGCAATTTGTTTTTATACAATTGACAATAAAATGCCATGGCCGGCCTCCAAGTTATTCATCTCCAAGTAAGGAATGAATATCTTGGGGGGCGGGGCAGCAGAAGTGGGGGAGAAGATCTTCAGTGCGTGCAAGTATGGTGTTATGGGACTGATTCACACAGGTCTCTCTTTTATGAAGTCAGAGACTGCTTTAGCTCAATAAAAGTAATACCTTAGTCCGTGTATTTAAATATATTGTGCATTACTTTTATTCTACAAAGTTAATCAAACGATTTCCTCTATACCTTCAGGTATGTCTGCATGGTAGCTTTGATCTTCACAGCATGGGCAGACAGACTCACTCCAGGAAGGCTCTACCTAGCATGCTAAAAACAGCAGCGTGCACTTTGTGGCTTGGGCTGCAGCTTGGGCTTTCAAGTCTAAGGGGTCAGGTGGGCTTGAGCCACAGTATCTATGCTGCTGTTTTGCAGTGTTAGCTTCCCAGCCTGGATAGGAAAACTTGTGCTAGTGGGACTAGGCCTAACTCCCAGCTGCAATTTAGGCATACCATTTATGTACAGCATTGCCAATTCCACTGTTTTCACCCTCCTACCATCAGGGTATGAGCCACCTGCAGAGGCAAGACAGGCTTGTGCTTAACTGGGTGTCAGCTCCCTGACATCATCAGCCTGTTATAATCACCTCTCAGCTATGTCAGCCGTTACTTTGCTTTTCAGGTTAACAATAGGTGCACCCCATCCCTGAATCCACTGTGAAGGGTTCCCTTGTAGAACCCAACCTCTGCATGGGACACTCTCAGACATTACAAGATCAACTGTCCCCAAAGGAACAGCGTGCACACTAGTCTGTTTGATTCAACTGAGCATCTCAACTCCTATTTAATAACACAGCAATGAGCAATATTTATCATGAAAAGAATTGTAAGTTTATTATCAAAGACTAAAATTTAAGAAATAGTGAGTAAGGATACCAAGTGGTAACAGAAATGCTTATCTGTAAAACAAGCATAGCATGCTTCTTAGAGTCTAAACTTTAACAGGCCAAAATAATAATATTTAGTGCTGCCTCAGTGCAGGGGACTGGATTAGATGATCTATCAAGGTCCCTTCCAGTCCTATATTTCTGTGAGTCCAGGAAAATCCGTGTATATGGTAGTTTGTCACCTTTCCCCTTTTTGCTTTCTCAGTGAAAGGCAAATATGTATCATTTTGCCTTCTTATAACCCAAATTTTATTTTTTTCCCCCTCAGAGTCAGGATGACTCCCTGGTTTAGTCCCTTCATATACAAATGGGTTTCCATTCTGCTGGCTTACATTGCTTATGCTACATGTGAACATATATTCATTGTCTGGTCAAAATCTGCTTGACAATCCTGCTTTGATGCACGCTTTAAAACATTTCCTAGTATATATACACAACTCCATAAATATCATCTGTACACACATTTCACAAAGATTACAAAAATCAGTAGGACACGTGCTTTTATTAAATAACTTACTTGACCCTCTGGATAAATACTACACTCAGTGCATTGCTTTCATTGTATCAGGCTTGTCAGGGGCTACCGTTACAGAACAGAGAACCCTTTACCACTTAGCACTGAGATGTTCTTATGGTCACACTCTTATCTTCATTATAAAAACAGGACCAGGTCATCAGCTGATGTAAATATGGATAGCTCTGTTGACTTTAATGGAGTTTCATTAATTTATACCAGCTTAGGATATGACCCTCCATTTTCATATCTGAAGTATGTCCGTTCAACGTAATTCAGATCAACTTTGAGCATGGCAATGTGAAACTATTTTTTTTTAATAAATGCTTGAGGGAGGAGAGTTTAAATACCTTACACTAGATGTAGTCATTGGGAAGACCATAACTACTCATTTCAGGAGCCAGCAGGTATAAGTAAGGTATCCCCTTATCAATAATGTTGTTTTGTTCTAATTTTAGTAGGATGTAAATGTCATGTTATTTAACATTTTCTGCTGAAAAAAGGCTCAAGGTAGTGACAGCAACAATTTCATACATCTTGGCTCTGATTATCATTTTGAAGGTGTAATTGCTGGAAGTAGTACAGGCATGGGAACCTACTGGCTTAGGAGGGCCATAGAGCTAATAATAGCAACCAAGTATTCCTCACCTGCTAGTTGATTTCCATTGCAGGACATCATAGATACAGATAATGGGGGTATTCCTGTCAGTCTGCCAGATGGAGTCCAAAAAAGTAGAAATGTTTTGGCTCCAGTTCCTCCTTCATGCATGTTTCCAGTTTCCACAAACATCCTGAAGTGAAAATAAAATGTTAATTAGCCTTCAATCCATCACTTAAGGGACACCTGTGGATAGGACATGTGGGGTATCTGTAATGGAAGTGTAATGCACAGAAGCCACATAACAAATAAGACCATTTTGTTTAATCTGATGTTTTTGCCACCTGTACAGATGCAACTCATTAGTCCAAAATCCTGAGTAACATCTAGTAGTGCCTGGAGTGCTGTTTGAATCTGTACTAGAGTTAGACAGTGAATCAGGGGGTATAACCACCTGATATCCCTCCCCACACTCTATTGCATGAAGCAGATGCATGGCAAAACAGAGCATTGGGACCACAGAGTCTAAATGTTTCCTGGCATACCTGGAAAGAAACAATGCTCCCCTCACAAGTCTGACTCCGCTTCCCCTCGGTTTAGGGGTGCTACTTCTGTGCTACTTCTCCACAAAGATGGGCCTTGACCATAGTGTCCCCAGCAGAAGAAAGAATATGGATACAGCTCAGATTTCCACTATACTGAGATGCTACATCATTCCTCTGCTGGCTCACCTGGCTTGAATCAAATTTCAGGAAGCAAACCCAGCCTTAATCACTGGTGTCTGTGATCACAGGGAGTCAGGAATTTTAGCTCTGTTTAGAAGTTTCTTGACTGACAAGATGACCTGGGCAAGCAGTTACAGGTTCTTATTTGCCATCTAGAGAGAATGTAATATAAATTGTTGAAGGGAACAGAAGTGAACCTGAGGCATGTAACCAGGTACTAGCAGAGGACAAGACTCACACTGGTAACACACAGACCTGAACAGAGATCTGTCATTTGCCTAAGACTTATAAATCTCCAAGCTGTCTGATAAAGAACACAATCTGAGAAATGTTGAACAAATGGACCACAATCACCAAGACTCATCCCCTTCTTATTCCTAAGTCAAGAACGGGAAAGAGACTGGATATGGTGACAAATGGAAATGCAGAGGGTCATAAAATGACTGCAATGTAATATCCAGATATTGCTGCTATGTTTCTGTCACAATAATATTGGCTTGCAATGAAGTAACTTCACAAAATAAGTGTTGCAACAGTGCTGAGATGCTGAATTATGATTATGTCTCTCTCACTGACCTCAATAGATAATGAAGTTTGCTGTCAAGATCTTCAAAAACGGAGTACTACTGATGCTTAGGTAAAATGATGCAGGAAGAGAGTTCGTATTTATATATTGGTAAGGAACATGAATATATATTGTGCTATGGAGTGGTATGGATACACAAACTGAAATGCTCTTACTGTTCTCAGGTATCTACAACTCCCATCCAAGTTAAGGGGAGCTGTTTGTGAAGAGTTTTTGGCCCTACAATATTTGAAAAGTGTTTAAAAATGGGTGTAACAACAAGAAATTCCCCCACTCCCTCCCACATGTTAAGTTGTTCTAAAAAATACAATATTGTGATTTTCAATAAAGGTTTCAGAATATGATTAAAACATCCATAAAATGTAATTTACAAACTCTCAGTAAGCAGCTCTTTATTAATAATGTTTTTTGAGAATACTGTGGTATGCAAAGTCCTCACATTGATTGCATAGCCTGAGAACCTTGAGAAATCAAAAACCCCACAAAATAATTAGTGAATTTGTGTAAATAAATGAAAGTAAAAACATGTCTAGCTTTCTCCAAGTGTAAATCTTGATGTAAAGCAGAGTCACCAAACAAACCATTTGGAACAGCATATTAGGCCCTGTGTGTTCTCCCCTCTTGTGGAGAACCATTGAGAAGATTGGAGAAACCTTTAGGAAGATAGGAAAACTCATGAGGATGCATTTAAAGTAGGAATTCTATCTGCATACTTCCCTCAAGGATTGGGGATTTAAGGCTTTGTGGCTCAGGAATCCTGCAGACACTGTCACAGGGCTTACTCATCACTGCAGCACCTCCTGCTGGCCATCACAGGGATTAGCCTTGCTAGCTGGTGAGCACTCTCCCAGTGGCACATGACTCGTCATGGTCACCACCTGCAGACCTGCCTCGGTCCAAGTACTGCAGCATCCTCTTCTTGACTTGGTCCTTTGATGGTGTCACTCTGTTTTACCCCTTCCAAGGGGGAGGTCTCTCAGTTCTAGAGTCCAGCTACTTCTTGTTGAAGGAAGGGGGGGGATCTGGGACCACGCACTACTCCAGGTCCCAGCCCAAGACCTCACTAGTTAGCAGCCTTCTGCTGGTTCTTTTTAACCTCTCTCTCCATTGCTTTCACCCCCTAGGCCACTTCTCCATGGCCCCAGCACCTTCTTTGGCCTTCCTCAGGGCATGCAACTCTGCAGTCCCAGCAGCCAGTCAGGAGCACCTCTTCTTTCCCTGGTCCCTGCCAGCAGATGGTCCGTTCAAGGTACCGGAGATGTCAGCTATCAGAGACACAGTTCTCACCCCTTGAGTTCCCAGAAGCAACTGGCCACCTTTGGCTTAGGAGTCCTTTTTATATGGGTCTGCTGGGCCTTGACTGGCTTTTTCTTGCAGTCTCTCTCGGATTGGCTGCTCCCAGAGCAGCCTCCCTAGGCTGCTTTTAACCCCATCACTGCAATTGTGGGGTGGATGCCCCTCACACAGAGGAATGGCAGTGATATCCAGACCCATACTATCTTGTCTCCAGGCCTCTGTGGCTCTTTTTGTACATCCAGGCTTTAGGCATTCTGGGCAGTGTGAAATACCTATGTGAAATTAATGGGCAATGAATGACTCTCAGTCTTTGACACTCTAAAAACCTTTGTTGCCTTTGTGCTCCACACCCAGAACCTACTCTCTCAGTCCCCTGAGATAGGCGTATGCTCAGAGGTGAAACAAATCTTTTTCATAGGAAATCTCTGCTCTGGAATCCAGCAGTTTCTAAGGGAATCATGCTGCCAGTATTCTCTCTCTCTTCCCCTCCAACTCTAACAAACTGGAGCAGAGATTCACAGGCAAAGGAGAGGCAGAGTGGGTTGCTGAGAGCCCATCATATTTCCACCACTCCCTTTTTTCCACTGCTTTTTTATTATTGTTTTGGGAGGGGGGGTATATCTACTCTATATTCCTGTCACTCATTTTTTTCTGCATCCCAAACTTCTGCAGTCATCTTTGTAAATAAACTCTCCCAGGTCAAGAAGTAAGGATATCAGAAGTGTAGAGGTGAATCCAAACATCAGCATACCCCAGTCCCCTTTGTAAATAACCCTGATCACTAACCAGCCCCACATTATAAAATATTGGTTATTAGCGCTGTATTAAATCACCTTTGTGTATTCATGTAGCCTCCAATGGAGAATGCTGAAGAAAAACAATTTCCCGCCCCTATTATTCCCCCCACCCAACCCCAACCCCACTAACACTGCCAAAATTCCAGAATTGCATTGAACACCATGCTATGGAACTCTCAGTCACGCTGGGTTGTTCCAGGTTTAAGTTCTCCCTTCTCTCCCCTTTTGTTCATATTCTTTCATTAGCAGACGAAAGAATATGAACAAAATTGCAATATTTGTGTAAGTTTCCTCCTGGATCATATTTGGCTTTTACTTTATAGGCTGTTGTCCTTTTGGAAAACAGCTGGGAATCTTATAGGTGGCTCTGATGCGTGACAAAAGGGAGCATTTTTACATGTGCCACTCAGAAGATATGTAGGAACATTGACAGACTGAAATAAATGATGTGGCTGATAGTTAAGAGGGGTTTTAAGAAACACAAAACACAAATGTGTATTTCTTCCTTTGCTTGTATGATGTTATTTTCAATGTCATTTGTAATAAGACCCGAGGAAAGACCTTGGGAGGCACTTATTTGTTCTTGAAGCTTTGCTGCTATGCAATCACTATTAAGCCCTGAGCTGTTAAATGCAATGTCTGGTTGAAAGTGGCTGTGAAGAGCAAAGAAAAACGCTTCTTAGAATAACAGTGAATTGTAATAGGGCACATTCAAAGCTACATTCCTCACGTCCATTCCTAGTTATGTGAATACTGTGGGCAGAGTTCTGCCATTGGTTGCCTACATGCACAATTCCCATTGAAGTGAGTGGAAGACTCACATGTAGAGTGTTGTTGAAAGCATAGGGCACTAAACTGGGACTCAGACCTAGATTCTTCTTTAGGCGGTTCTAGTACTGCATAATTTTTGGCAAGTTTCTTCACCTCTTTTGCCCCTCTTATCCATCATCTGTCTTGTCCATTGACATCATAAGCTCTTTGTGGCAGGGACTGTTTTACTGTGTGTTCTACAGCATCTATCACAATGGGGGTCAACATCAGTTAGAGTCCCCACACACTTCTGTAAAAATACATAATAAAAATACAAAGGCAAACATTGGATTTGGCCATATAATTTCACAGACTCAAAGCTGTAATTATGGACAGGGACATGTTGTTCAGCTATATCACTGTGCAGGAGAGTTTCATACTAGTACATCAAACTATGGCTGCAACTAGAGATAACTTGAGGGTATGTTGACACAGCAAAGAAAATCCTGCTGCTGGTCCATGCCAGCTGACTCATGCTTCTGAGGTTTGGGCTGCATGGTTGTTTCATTGCTGTATAAACTTTTAGGCTCAGATTGAGGTCCAGGCTGTAGGATCCCTGCAAAGTAAGAAGGTCCCAGAGCTCAGGTTGCAGCCCAAGTCCGGAAGTCTACAAAACAATGAGTCCCACAAGCCCAAGTTGGCTGGCACCGGCCAGCCAAGGTTTTACTTTGCTGGGTAAGCATTCCTTTCTACAGTTTTGGGGGGTATTTGACAAATTTTGCCTTGTTCTGCTTTGTAAGTTGTCTGAGCAATTTACATACTTCTCACATTTTGAATAAGACAAGGCAGACTTTGTAGCACCTTATAGCAGGGGTCTCCAAACTTTTTTGACCATGCACCCCCTACTACAATGTTTTTTTTGAGCAGGCACCCCCATGGGGGAAGTCCTGCCCTAGCCATGCCCCCATCCATCCACTCCCTCCCACTTCCCCCCCAACTGCCCCCCCTCTGACCCCCCCTTGTTCCCTAACTGCCCCCCGGGGCCAGTCCCCGCTGTGGCACCCGGTTCTTAGGGCCCATCGCCGCCGCGGCGCTCAGCTCCTGGGGCCGGGCCTTAGCCCCGGCACCTGGCTCCCGGGCGTCAGCCGTGACACGTGATGCCTGGCTCCTGGAGCTGGGTCTCAGCCGTGGCATGTGGGGTTGGCTCCCAGGGCCGGGTCTCAGCCGCGGCGCGCAGCTCCCGGGGCTGCAGCCGTAGTGCATGGCTCCTCTGGCCGGGGCTGCAGTCGCGGCGCACGGCACCTGGCTCCTGGGTTTCCAGTAAGACAGGAGGAGCCGGGCTGCCCTGGCAGCTCCTCTGCAAGTGCTGCAGCGGCCCCCAGCAGCAGGAGGAGCTGACCTGCTCCTCCTGCCACTGGGGCCGCCGCGGCTCTTGCAGAGAAGCCGCCTGGCTGCTCCAGCTGCCCAGGCCGTGCACCCCCGGGAGTGGTCTCGCGCACCCCAGTTTGAAGACCACTGCCTTAGAGACTTAACTAGCTTATTTCAGCATAAGCTA